>CANUEP010029853.1:0-126341 GCA_947857235.1 Jatropha podagrica | reverse complement strand
TTCCCCTATAATTAGATAGTATGATAAGTATTTCAGATAATACTCTTTTATGGATTCAACAAGGAAAATGTTAAGAAGCATGGACATAAGTCCTGTCTTTCATTTTCATCTTTTCAGTTCCATGACTCCTTTAAATGTTCTTGAACTCTATACTTTCTGCTAGACTCCCTTGCGTCTTTCATCACCATAGGAAGAAGTGTGAATTTAATAAATCTCCAAATATAATGCAGATAATAGAGGAAAGCTAAAAATGCTCAGCAGCTGCCTAATAAATCTCCAAACAGGGGGTTCTGTTTGATACATGCATGGCAGTTGAGGATATTGTCCTTGTGATTTATTATCAATATTATCCATGTTATCTTTATGTTGGATAAAACTAATTTCTTGCTTTGAGAGAATCTCTTTGTTGGTTTTTCTCCATATCCTTTTCAAGGGATTGAAACCAGCTCCATTGTGCATATTTTTAGTGACTTTCTTCTTCAGTTCCAATTTTGAAAGCGTGCTTATGGTTGGGAGTGCTATTGCAGCCTTGCCACCTTTTTGCAGCAACCTAATTGATAATTCACATTAGTGTGAAAAAGAAATGTACATTTGATTTCTGTGGATGGCAGTTTCAGTCAGTGTAAAGTTGCTAATCTATCTTGTACTTGTTCTGTGATAATTGTTGATTGGTACTCAGTCATCATACATTTAGTTTCTACTGTTCAGGCTTTTATATCTTCTATTTGAGAAACACTACATCAATCAATCCACATGTTTCATTGAACATTCTGATTCCACTTTGAAGAGACATTGAAGGGAAATGAATGAAATGTCAAGCTTCCTGTTGCACTCATATTTAACTGTATCACATTGGAAAATAGAGTACATGAGAGACCGTCTCTTTCCCTCTGTGCATTTAAACGGATGCTCTGATCGTATTGCAGGAAACATCTAATGCTCCATATGCAGAGCTGGTGCCTAGGCATCCAGGGAGGACTAAGAAGCAGGAGCCTGCCTCCACCTCTGGCGTTGGACCATCCAAGCCTGGGAAGGGTGGGAGAAAGAAGAGATAGTGGTTCATCAGGTTCATCAGATCATCGTCTTTTTGGCAGCAGAGCATAGGCTTTCTTGTAGCAGGCTTAAACTGAACTCCCAGTAAGCTCAAATTTCACAGATATTAACTTTGTTACTTTGAACTAAGTACTTATTGTCGCACCCTCGAGAAATATTTTCATTGTGTTTACTTGTAAACTTGAAAAGAACTGTTTTTTGTCTGCAGCCTGTCAACTGCTAGGAATTGAACAGCTAATTGAGAGAACTGATCTCTATTCTGGTCTCCTTTTACCATTGCCATGTCAACCAAAGTTTAAAGGGAAGTCAAAATTTTCTAGCTTGGTGGGAATTAAGGGAGCAAAATTAGATTTTCCATTTTTGAGTGCTGGACTTCCAATTCTTGGTCATTTGGATTGTATAATGTGGTATATATGAACAAAGGTTAAGGTTGGTCTCATAGCAAATTAAGGTTCTATTTTGGAATTTTGAGTTCAGAGTCATAGTCAGAAAACATAATTGCTTGTAAAACTAACTTAGCCTAACTGAAAAACACAGGCTCCATAGTCAAAAATTGGGGTTTTGTGGTGTAAAGAAGCATATTCAAAAGTCATATTTAACTAACTTAACTTCCATTTTGAAAATTAATTAACTTTCCAAATCACGTAAACCCTAATTAACCTTTCTTATTTTCTCTAAGCCCTTTTTTCTAGATTGTGTTTTGTGCTTAAGTTGCAAAAACATGATTTTCAATTGTCAACCTTAGATACCAATTTGGCCACTATTTTATGCCCAAACAAGAAAACTATGGGGCTCATGGACTCAAGTACATAGGGACTTCCTAAAAGAAGACTTTAAATTGAAATAGTCCATTATTTAGTTTTTTCCCCACTAGTTTGGTTCATCATCATTTGAAGGCCATTAATTCAAGAATTTGCAAGCATTTTCCCCATCATGTGAAACATGTTATAAGTGAATTTCTCTTTATCCTTTCTTCTTTTATTCTAACCCCCTTAGCAATTATAATTATTTAAACAACTTAAATGATTAAAAATGCAATTTGAAAAATCAATATGTTAGTTAATGAGTGGAAAATCCATTATATCTTAAAAAAAAAAAACAAATTTACAAATCTATATCAAGAAACTTATGTATAAATCATCAAATTGACTTAATTGAATCGAATTTGATCGGTTCAATTCGGTTTAATTTTTTAAGTATTCAATTAAATTTTCAAATTGAATATGAAAACTTTCAATTCTATTTGATTTGATTGACTTTCTATACAATTTTAATTTGATTCAATTTTTCTTATAAGAAATCTGATTTATTCGATTTGATCTGATTCGAATTGGTTTCAAATTGAATCTATGCATGCGAACGTGATTTGGTGAATAAAATTTATCACTTAACTTATAATAAATGCAAAATAGAATGAAGTACAAGTTTTGTATTTGGTTATGTCATAAAACACAAGAGGTAAAAGCCTTGGCAACCCACAAAACACAAGACCCATCCCTCTATTTTGTTTCCCAAGTACACCACGCCAAGTCTAAGTAGTGATAGATACTAAATATTACTTGTTATAATTTCACCCCATACACCTAAGCCCACACGCAAATTCCATTCTCTTACCTTCTCTTTCCCTTGCACCCATGGTTAGTTAATTCACCCAAACCTGTGCTAACTCCCCCAACTTACTCTACCAAAACCTAGTTGGGTACTTTCTTTTGACATCATGCACTTGGTCTTTGTTATGTGTATGGTATGATCAAGCTAGGGGTGAGCATGTAATGGTTTTAATGAAAAATTGAATTGAATTGAATTGATTTAATTCGGTTTTCAATTTGACGATTTAATTTATTATTTTTATAATTTTAGTTTACAATTTTTGCTTCGACTGAAAGTAAGTCGAAATTTTGTTCAAAATGTAAATAGAGCATACCAGTTCAAATCAATTCAATTTAATTTTGTACATAATTCGATTTCATCAATTGAGAAAGAAATGTAATTCGATTTTGTTGATTTGGTTCGATTTAGTTTAGAATTAAACTAATTGATTTCACATCCCTAAAACTTATCTATTTGAACAAGCAATTAAAAGTCAAAAGTTAAGGGATTGACTTGCTTAGAATGGGTCCATGACCATATCTATGGACCAAATAATATTTAGGTTTAGAATCACTTGTAAAAATTTTTGAATAATGATAATTAGGTTATAAATTTTGTAAAAATTCAATTGTTAATAGTTCAAAATTATAACTTTCAATTTGAAAGTTGAGATTTTTAATTATGGGCTTTGGACTATTGAAAATAAACCACTCATTAATGACTAGAGGACTATAATGACTACTACAACTACTAAACCAAAAAACATGCACACACATGTATGTATGTTTAGATAGCTTGTGGGTAAAGTGATTAGTAGATTGAAAGTAAAATATTTCATCTTGTAAGGTATAAAGTTCATGCCTTTACACTCCAATTGATTGTAAATAGATATTCCAATTTCATAATGATGATGAAGATGAAATTGACTCTACTAATGCACATGTGTAGAGAAGAGAAGTTAGTATGACCAAGTAAGTTATTATCTCACCCACAAATGCACATGTGTAATTGGCAAAAAAAAGAAAAAAAAGAAAAAAAAAAGAAAACAAAAGCATGGATACTTAACTAATTTTTCTTTTCTTTCTTGTTTTGGTCTTTAAATCAAAAGAAATAACTAACTTACCCATTTCCAATTTGTTTTTGAGAATAAGTTGATATTAAAACCAAAAACTTCAATCAAGATTAACAAATTTACAAATACATAAATTCTTGTTGTATAACCTCAGTTAAAAAATTAAGCTTTAATTACCTAAATAGTATTTTATTTCAATTTTCTTGGTTTAAAGGGAAATTGGAAAACAAAAAAGTCAGCTACCAGACCAAATAATCTTTTTCTTCTCAATCTCTTGTATCTTTTCAATCCATTATCCATCCCTCTCTGACTTCTCAAAAGTCTTGGAAAGGCATCATCAAACCAAACCTTTCACTCTATATATACATATTTCTTTGTATTTCCAATTCATAACAACCCAAAAATCTCCTATTCCTAAAGTTTGCAACTTTATTACCTTAACTTTCAATTTCTTTGCTTTTCTCTCCTTAAAAAGTATAGTGGAAGACAAAATTATGCACCCACCAAAATATTTGCTTCTGCTTTTTCTTCTTACATTAACATTCTTTATAAGTTCTTGTTTTGGCACTTACCAAGAAAGCTCAAATGCTATACTTTCTAGCTTTTCAAAGCTTACTAGGAAAAGAAGCTCTTCTTCAAGAAAATCACCAAAATTAGTAAATGTAGATGATTTTGGAGCTAAAGCTGATGGAAGAGATGATAGTGAGGTATGTTTCAATGGAAATTTTCTCTAATTAATGGTTAATTTTCCTTTTTTTTTTTTTTTAATTTTTAGGTGTAATTTTGGATTTTTTTTTTTTTGTTGGGTTTTTGTTAGGCATTTAAGAAAGCATGGAAAGAGGCTTGTTCTTCTTCACAAAGTGCTATTTTTGTTGTACCTAAGCAAAGGACTTATAAGCTTAAGCCAGTTACATTTTCAGGTCCTTGTAAATCTGATATTCAATTTATGGTGAGTTAGTTTAAATATTTTTATTATAAATGTTTAATAATTATTTACCTTTTAAATATTATTAAATATATATTTTTTTCAAATTTCAGATTTATGGAATAATAAAAGCTTCTAATAAAATGAGTGACTATCAACATGATAGAAGACATTGGCTTGTGTTTGATAATGTGCAAAGATTGAGAGTTAAAGGTGGTGGCATCATCAATGGCAATGGAAAAATTTGGTGGCAAAATTCTTGTAAAATCAATAAAAACAAGGTATTTAATTAATTGAAAAATCAATTTATTAATTTTCATAATTAATAACTATTTTTCCTACTATAAATAAACTACTAATTTCTTTTTTTTTTCTCTTACATTTTTGTCCAGCCTTGCTCAGATGCACCCACTGTAAGTTTGTGCTCCTTCTAATCGTTTCTTCCTTCATTTCTAACATTACAATAATAGTAATAATATGTGTACATATTTTGCAGGCTGTCACCTTCAATGAGTGCAAGAATTTGATAGTAGCCAATCTATCATTCAAAAATTCACAACAAATGCATCTTACGTTTCAAAAATGCATTAATGTTAGAGCTCTAGATCTTATGGTGACTGCACCAGGAAATAGTCCTAACACAGACGGTATTCATGTCACTGGCACACAAAACATTCGTATAAGAAATTCTGTCATAAGAACAGGTACATACATAATCCTAATGAACTGATAAAAATTTTTCAGATTTCGTTTAAAAATCGAAACTTTTGGTGAAAACAAGATTGACCCAGATATAATTATTTTTTTTTTCATTCGAAGGTGATGATTGCATATCGATAGTAAGTGGATCAAAAAATGTTGAAGCTACAGATATAACATGTGGACCAGGACATGGAATAAGGTTTCTTCAATATTCAACTCTAGCTAGCCAACTTTATACCTAACAAATTTCAACTGTTTCATTTCTACTTTGCAAATGGTTAATTTATGGTTTGGTATGATGTTATTGACTCTGATTTTTCTTTTTCTATGTTGTTAATGGCAGTATCGGTAGCTTAGGAGCTGGTAATTCGGAAGCACAAGTTTCAAATGTGTTAGTTAATAGAGCAACACTTTCAGGAACCACTAATGGAGCTAGAATCAAGACTTGGCAGGTGAGATAACACTTTTGACATTTTGGTTGTGTAAGACATATTCAGTTCCTAAATCAAACCTTAATGGCCAGCAGCCATTACCAAGTAGGGCTATGAACCTAAGACAAAGGCAAGACAAAAGGAATTTAGGCACAGTGATTGGTGGGTCTAGCTAGGGCAATAGTTCATAAGAAAAGCAATATCAGACTAATGATTTGTTTAATTTTCACGATTTGCAGGGAGGGTCTGGATATGCTAAAAACATAGTATTTCAAAACATAGTAATGAAAAATGTGAGCAATCCTATAATTATTGATCAAAACTATTGCGATCAAGACGATCCATGCTCAGAACAGGTAACTAACAAAACACGTTTTCTCTTTCATTTTTTATTTCAAGCTCACACTCATGGAATTATATAATCTTTTGTTGTTGCTTTAATGGCAGCAATCTGCAGTGCAAGTAAGCAATATAGTGTTCAGAGGCATAAAAGGAACAAGTGCATCAGAAGTAGCCATGAAATTTAATTGCAGCAGAACTTTCCCTTGTCAAAAAATTTTATTACAAGACATAGTTCTTGGAAGTGAAGGAGATGAAAGGCCCAAAGCTTCATGTCTTAATGTATATTTGGCTCATAGAGGAAGAGTTTCTCCAAAATGCTCCTGAGAAAGATAGAATAAAAGAAGCATCCATTGTTGTGGTGATTAATTAAACTTAATTAGATTTTAAATTATTTATATATTTTTTACTTTTTTTTAGTAATTTTTTTAATGTTTTATGCCTTTGGAATTACTTGGAATAAAAATTCCAATGTAAATTACAAAATCATGAATTCAATTGTATGTTGTTAGCTTCAATTTATTAAGTTGATCAAGTAAGAATTTCCATTCACAAATTAATTCTAATTTCTTGCATAAATAATAAAAAAATAATTTTTTTTAAACAAAAATATTTTTGACTATACGTTGAGAAAAAGCAGAAATAATTTTAAAAAAAAAAAAACTGGGCTCATTGGACTATTAGATGGGATTGCTGAAACAAGCCCATTTATTTGGATCAGCTCAGCTAATTTTTCCCTCGTTGGGTTGAGCCCATTTTTAATATAATTGTTTTAAAGATTATGAAAAATCATTGAAATACTTCAATATTAGAAAAACAAATTATATTTGACTAAATTCATTTTTTATTAATTTTTTTTAGTGAAGATACCAAAAAATAAGGAATAAAGCCATAAAAATAATGAATATTTAATTTAATTTTCTAAAATAATAGATGAGCCTCTCTCTCTCTTATCATCTTTGTTTTTTTATTTTTTATTCCTAAAAAAGGAACTCTTAGTTGGTGATGACTTGACTGACTTTTGCTACTTCATAAAATTTTATAATTAGAATCATATAGAACCTAACTAACTTGTGCAACTTATTTTAACTGATTAAACTAACAAATACTTCAATTTGAACTGATTGCATTTAGTCTATGTACAAAAAATGATTGGAGCACACAAGTTATGAATAAAGTTTGCTAATAAGGGAAAGAGAAGACAGAAGGAAGACTGTAATTACTACTAGGTAAAGATTTGCTTCAACAGACAGTCATAAATGTCTCTTTTTTTTGTCCAAAATGAAATAATTATTAGCAAGAATAAGCTTACTTAATACTCATTATTATTAAATTTTTTGATTGATAAGAAGTGTGAATTGACTATTGAGTGATTTAAGAAAATAAATGAAAATAGAGAAGAGTGGGTGACCAATCATATTTAAAATAAAATTTTTATTTATTAATTATGTGGAGAAAATCAAAATAAGATCTTTTAGCCAAGAATTTAAAATTAATATGTGGGTATTGAAGATTGCATAAAAAATCCAATATTAGAACGGATATTTTTACACAATAGAAAGTAGCTCACCCCTTAGTTTATCAAATTAATGAAAAGAACTGTGATCGAACTCCAATTACAATGACTTAGCTATAAATACTTAGTTTGAGATTAAGCTTTGTTGCTGATACTAATCACAAGTATTCTATTTTTCTTTGTCCTCAGTTTTCCACTCTTTTGTGGGCCGAATACATAAATTCACTATGAATTTTGATACTTCAATCTTATGGCACTTCAAATTTTTATTTTGACTCATCTAATACTTTAACTTATAAAACTTCATCTATTAGATACTTTAATTTTTAAAATTATTTTATTAAACACTTATTAAAAAAATTAAGATTTATGAAATTTATTGTTTCAAAAAATCATGTTAACTACGTATCAAATCGTGATTTTAGAGATAAAATCTTAAAAATCTTAAAAATTATTGATATTAGTATCGCAAGGTGTGTAATATTATCAAAATTTATAAATTTAAATGCACGATAGATTATCTGTAAAGTTTAAGGCGCCGTAAAATTAAAATTATAAAATTAAGAGGTAAATTTATGTATCGAGCACTTTTTGTGATGCACACTTTTGGTTTTCTATTTTATCCAAAGGAGAAAGTGTGTTTGTTTTGTGGAACAGTGCAACTGTGTGTTTTATGAGAGGGAGAGAGGACAACAAAACTACAAAAGGATAAAAACAAGGTATTAAGTCAGATGGACAGAAAAGGAAAGACAAACTGTACTGGTATTGTCCAATTCAACAAAGGTAAATAAATTCTCAATGAATATTTATTGGAGAATGGAGAGGGAGAGAGAGATGATTTGGAATTTGCAAGAGATAGAAGAATAAAAGGATAGATGGGATGGGCAATTGATGGGCTCTTTGCTCAACAAGCCTAATAAAAAAGGAGGGAGTGGGGATAAAGAAGATTCAAAACCCGAAGGTGTCTTCTCACTTGCACACACAGTCTCTCTCTGCCATACCATTCCTAATCATCAATTCTTATCAGAAGGATGGAACAAGAAAAAGAAATATCTGCAAGTGAAAAGACAACAAGGTTTAAGAGTATATGTGTATTTTGTGGAAGTAGAGCTGGTTACAAATCTTCATTCAGTGATGCTGCGCTTGAACTTGGTAAACAGCTGGTAATATATATACAAGTCATATACACCAGTTTCAAAAGATTTCTAATAGACTAATTTCTCCTTCATAGGAGCCTTCACTTTTTTTTCTTCCGGGTTAATCAGACTCTAGTATTGGTTCACTGGTTTATAGGAGCTTTATTGCATGTTGGTTTTAACTAATGGTTAAGTTCTTGTTTTCAGGTTGAAAGGAAGATTGATTTGGTATATGGTGGAGGGAGCGTAGGTCTTATGGGTTTGATCTCACAAACTGTGTTTAATGGAGGTTGCCATGTTCTTGGGTACATATGAATTTCTTTTCAATTCCTGGCTTTTCTTTTGATGGATAGAAAATTTGACATGTTTGTTAAAATTTTGCTTTTGTAGAGTAATTCCTAAGGCTTTAATGCCTCATGAGGTACTATTCCATTCCTGTTTTCTAATATTAATTATATGCTTTACATAATTGAAATCTTGCAAAAAGGCCGAAACCAAAGATTCACTTCACAGATATCAGGAGAAACCATAGGAGAAAGGATAACAGTTGCAGACATGCATCAAAGGAAAGCAGAAATGTCAAGACATGCAGATGCTTTCATAGCACTTCCCGGTACGCATAAATTTTCCTTCAAAGATAATATATTACCTAGAATAGAACAATATAAATTTAAACCAAAATTTAAATTTGTTCACAAGGTGGTTATGGAACCTTAGAAGAGCTGATGGAGATAATTGCCTGGGCTCAGTTAGGAATCCATGACAAACCAGTAAGATAACGACTCTTTTCTAGCTTTTACTTGTATTTATCAGTTCTTTTAGAAGATAAACTTTAATGGGTTCTTTTTCTTTTCCCTTTTCTCGATTTTGAATCTTGTAACAGGTGGGATTGTTAAATGTAGATGGATATTATAACAGCTTACTTGCTTTGTTTGATAAGGGAGTTGAAGAAGGTTTCATAATTGATACTGCAAGGCATATTGTGATTATAGCAGATACAGCAGCAGAACTTATCAAGAAAATGGAGGTATGCAGTATGAACGGAAACAGAAACAGAAACAAAAACAAAGAAACATAAAAACTCAAAAAGAATATGCAGAATCGACATTTAAAATATAATTTTATACAAGAAAACAATATGCGGACTTTGCTAAAGGAAAATAATAAAATATGAACAATTTGATTATGTTCAAAGTTTTATAATTGACTAGGCACACAAATAAATGTTTTCTTGCATACTATCATTATAAAAATTAGAGTTGGTTGCTGAATTATTGGAGAGGATGACAGAGAAAAGTTGAAGACAAAGCAAGAAATGATATATAATTGGTTTAATTGTTATGATGCAGGAATATGAACCAGGCCATGACAAAGTTGCACCAAGACAAAGTTGGGAAGTGGACCAATTATCAGAGTCTACAACAAGTGGGGAACCCTCTTAGATCTTGAGAAGCCATCTGTATCATGTATATATTTATATAAAAGATACATACATTGTTGCAGTTCCATTTTAATCAATCAAAAAGAAAAGACAGCAAAAGGTAACCCAATCTCTCTCTCTCTCTCTCTATGTATCCTTCTCCATCAATGTTTTTCTAAAAATTGATTTGGTAATTAAACCTATTTGTTTATCCAATTTGACCTAATCAGAATTAGTTAAATAACTATTTAATCCCTAAAATTTGAGCATACTTGCAATTTCGTCCCTCTTGTTTAGTAAATTTGCTTATTAGTTTTGATGTTTAACTCAATTAAACTATTTAGTCTTTCCATTTAAAAAAATGTTATTTTAGAAGTTGAATACTATATGATATGAGACTATTTAGCAATTCACATTTGATATAATGTTAATATTTAGTCCGTCATTTAATAATAATAATAAAAAAGGCACTTTTTGGGTAAGGATTAAATATTTTAATGGAACTAAATTTCATGGACTAAATTATGTATTTACCAATTAAAAGGGGTGAAATTATAATTATGACAAAACTTGAGGGACTAAGTAGTTATTTACCCTAAAAAAAGTTTAAAGCAATCTTTTTTTTAGATTTTTAAAATAATCTACTAATATTAAAAGATATATGAACAAAATCAAACCCATTATGGAGCTAATTTTCTAGCAAACCACTATTCCAAATCTCCCTCATTAGTCCATTGACCATCACAAAAAAGCACACAATGCTGACAAGGGACAAGGTGGGGGAAAGGAGAGAAAGAGATGGATGGATTGCTCTTTGGGAATGGAGATGGTAAGAGCAGGCAAAGAGGCTTTTGTCCACTTACTTTTATTTTTTCATTAAAGTGCTGATGTGTTGAGTGTGGATTGGAGCTTTTGGATTTTGGGTTGATTGTTCATTTAGTCCCTGTGGATTGGGTCCCACAACACCATAACCCTTAAATTGACATTTTTGTTGCTTAGTAAACTTTTTTTGTTTTGTTATTAATAACACCCTATAATTGTGTACTCTAAAATCAAGGTTTTAGAAACCCTTGTCTTGGCCAATGTGGAAATTGCATTATATATATATGTCCTGGTTGAGGTGTAACCATCACAAGTTGGTACTTTAGTGAATTTATTTTTTTTTTTTTAAAAAAAATGAATAATAGTGTATTACAAAACTACATGTGTATTGAAGTTCAAGTAAGATTCAATTGGTTCGGTTCAAATTGAATTGAGTTGATTTATATCGAAATATTTTAGATGCAAATCTAACCAAGTCAAACAATGTACATAATTGAATTGGTTCAATTTAATTTTAATTATTTTTAACAATTCCGATAAATTTTTTAGGTTTAAGAAAAATCAAAACCAAACTTTAAAAAAGTTTTCTACTTTCTCTATTAAAATCAAAATATTTAACCTAACCAAACCAAATTGGTTCGTATCAGTTCGATAGTTTGGTTTTTCCGAACCATGCTCTAAATTTAAACTTTAAATAATTAACTTTAAACTTTAACTTGAAGTCTTATTTTTTTTTTTCTAAATTTATTTCTATAATTTCATATATAAAATATTACATCTTTTACATCATGTGTTCATAAACATTAAAGTTTACTAGAAGGGAAAAAGAAAAAAAAAAAGCCTAACTAAAAGTAAAACTGTATCGTTTTAAGCAACCTAAACAAACGCAGGCCACATGGATCTCCTAACCTGTTCATATCACCATAGAAACAGTATGCTCTACAGATAATACTGGAGGCAAAGTGCGATTGCTAAGTAACTAAAAATGAAACCAAAGGATCACACGTGAAGCTAAAATGATGGGACATAGAAGAAGTGGACAAGTGGGAAGTTTTTGAAAATGTAATAGTACAATACATTCTTCTTTACTTTTGCATGCTTTCGAAAATGTGTAGAACATTCAAAAACAGGCAATTTGCTGCGGGAAGTTTTTTTTTTTTTTTTTCACTTCTATTTGTACACAACAAAAGGAAAAGCTACTGTATAAAACATCTGGTATTCGTAGATTCTGGAGAGGGTTGACATACGCAGCCTTCCTCCTGGTTTTGCAGAGAGACTGTTTCTGTAACTCAAACACAAAACCTATAGCTCACAAGTAACTTTACTGCTACACCATAACCACCCTTGGAATTCGAAACATGGAAAGATGAATCAAGACAAATAAGCTCAACTTATGAGATATAAGGTTCAATTGTATTTGACATCTTCTGGTTTGGATTTCAGATTCCTTTGGTAAATGGTTTCTTTGTATACGAATTAGGATTCTTTTTATGCAGGCAAAGGTGTTCACGGGATCAGTTATTTAAAAGAAATTACAGGGTTGAATTATGAGAATTTTCTCTCTCAAGCATGTGGTTTCCACTTGAAATCCAAGTTGTATGTGATCCAACATAATAATTGTTAGCACTGCCAAGTGCCTATCTACACTAAAATTAGAGTATCTTCAAGAAAGAAAACCTCAAAATTAAAACCTAATGAAAAAAAGAATTAAGGGAAGAAAACTTGCTTACTAACTAGATTCATCTTTTAAATCAAGCTTGAGATTCCATGTCATGCATGCATAGTAACTCTGTTGAAAGTATACATGTGCTTTGTTAGTGGGAGGCTATAACAGGACAGACAGCTTCCACATTGCCATTGCCAAGTTTAGTTGCTTCCACATTGCAGACACATGGTGCTATTATCAATTAATAATCATCTCTACCCACACCCCACCTAAAATGAAAATTAAAAGAGAAAGAAAGAGAAGGAAAAAAGAAAACAAAGAGGAGTGGAATTTGCCCATGGAATGTCTAGTCAAAGGAATGAGACCACACAAGTTTTCCGTTTTTTCTTTGGATCTATCTATTAAAAAGCTCCACTCATATTTTTCTTGAAGGCAAGAGAGAGGCCTAAAATAAATGTATTGGAGAAACCACTGCTCATTCCACTCATATTGATGTTGACTTCACGCCAAGAATCTAAACATGGAACTCCTCCACTCAATCTCCTACAAGGGAACAAATGGTGGACTAAGCAAAATTGGTTCCAAATCCATTTTTGTACAAGTGTAGGTTAAATAAACAGCATTTCAAACTGGAACCGGTTAGGCACCAAAGCATAATTGCCAATTATCCTTGATTGGCTATGGTAGTAAACCGGAAGAAAACCATGGAGAAAAAAAGGAAAAAAAAAAAAACATTTCCCAGTAACCGTAATTAGACTTATTGAGATGATTACAAGATAGGAACTGTTTACCCAATCGCTACATGTGTTTAAGCTCTAGGAAAAGGGTGAGTTGTCAGGTCTAAACGAAAGTGAAAGCTGATGTGAAGAGAGTCCAACATTAATGTGCTATAAAAAGTTATGCGAATATTTTCCTCTTTGGTATAGCTCTTAACATCAACCACCCGCTAAACATCCATAGTATCAACTATCCTATTCCCTTGCAGATTTGATGGAGGAGACAGCCTAGAAACAATAAGGTAAGAGCCTACTTAGTGCCTAGAGCAAAGCATAAATTATCAAAGGATAAGTTAGGGGTCTTGAGCAAGGATAGTATAATTTGTTAAAATGTAGCAAATGTATTAATCTAGTAACTCACAGATTATTTTGACTTGTAATAATTATTACCACTGCACGCAGACACAAACAAAATAGAGATCTTCATTGTTATGGCAAGATGTGTAATACAATATCAAATGTAGATCATCCGATAGTCATTTCAGAAACACCAGAACTGTAATAGTTTTAAATGTAAATAGTTCTGCTCGACACATAATTGCTCAATAAACTTGACACTTTATATAAAAATGAGCACAGACAAAATATCATTTTCAAAAGGTAAGAACTAACTAGTCAACTGCACTAACATGCATCACAGCCGTTTGGAAAATTTCCATTTTCCCCAGTTAATAACTAAGTCAATCTATGGTTTTGTTACATGATAATCAACTATTATAATACAAGTAGGAATGGACAAAAAAATTTAACTCACTTGTATGCAGAGTCTCAAAAGCATTTCCGGTGAACAATGGATGGTCCAGCTTCATCGTAGTCCCCCTTGGTAACATGCTGATTTTGAGGGAATACTACTTTAGCAAGAATGGCACCCCCTACCCATGCTGAATACTGTGTCAACTCAGCTGGCATATATTCTGGGGGCTGCAGTGAACCAAAAAGTAAAATGAGACTAAAAAGAGCATTGTCCGAAACACCATGCGAAAAATAAAAAATTAAAGAAAAAAAAAGAGAGAGAGAATGGACACAATCATTTCCACAACACCACAGAGTAAAAATCAGTTGTTAGTTGACTTCATTAGGATTTATAAAAAAGTTAGCACATAAGCTCATATTTCAAATCTAGTTAAAAATGACTTGTACATTGTTGTACCAAGCAAAATATTTCATAACCATTAACGAAATACTTGAAAATCAGTGCCAATGATGTTTTATCATAAAAGTCAAAGAACCCAACAATGTATGCTTTCACATTAAAGTAAACATAATTTTCTCATCAGGCTATATTATCTATTTAAAAAAGAAAAAAAAAATGAACCAACTGCAACTTCTTATTTAATGGGATATGAAAACAAATATAAATTGTCAATCTAATGAAAGGTCGCCATAGGACAAAAAGGTCCTACATATTATAAATTGTTAATGCAACAGTAAGTAGGACAGCAATGAATTGATACTATCAGTCCTTGTACAATTCTCTTGCACCAAAAAAAAAAAGCACCATCAACCAAGACCACCGAGTCAAGCGACATCAGAAACCCCAAAATCAACAGAATAACTCTTTGAAAATACTCAAGTAATAACTTCTTCAGTTATAAAGCATATCACCTTTACAAGTGAAGGACGAATAGCCGATGAGCACAAGCTAGCTTCTTTCTGGAACCTATCTTCAAAACCTGCATTAGGCAGTGGTAGGGCAATGAATCCAGCTGCTAAAATCCTATTTAAGTTGGTGATCTAAGAAAAATAAATACATAAAACATCCATATTCAACCGACTAGATTGATAGCACAGAAATGGATCAACATCACAGTTGCACAAAAAAAAATTAACCAAGTAAAAACTATTAACTCACCAGGCATAGAAGTTATGCCACCACAAAGTACAGTATTTTCCAACAGCTGCCGGTGGTTCTCAGAAGAGACTGTTGAAATGCTACGAACAAGCTGTTCAACAATTCCATGTGCCTCTAAACCCAATATTGATGGTTGGAATAAAGCCTCACCAACAGTATATCTTTCTTTTCCAATTTTTATCACCTGACACCACATTTGAATCTATATTGAGAATCCCAACTTTAGTAGCAAAAGTAAATCAGAAATGTATCAAGATCAAACGAAAAATCCAAGCCAGCTTCCCACAGAAAAAATCCAAAACTAAAAGGTCATCGCCTAGGCACAAAAATATAGGCACTTTCCTTGAGAATCAGACAGATGGCAGCCATACTCTCTTTCACACAGAGCATATGAATAAACAGTCAAGATTGCAACAGATTCTCCTTGAAGATGAATATGTGGCACCGAACAAACCAGAGTGCAAACCATATATTAACCCAACCAATGGACGAAAATATGAAAACCATAAAGAAAAGATGCAGAAATAGAAACCCAAACACTGAACAAGGGACAAGACCAATAGAACCACAAGTTGGAACACTTTTGGTGTTAGCTAAACTAGTCACATTCGAATTTTATCATCAAATTTTTTGGCACAATGCTTCCAAGTTGAACCTTGTCGCTTTGTACTCTTTTTTATGTTCAATTGCTAGGTCAACATTTCAAACATTGCAGAAACCACAAACCTGTCCATCAGGAAGGGTATGCTCTTCGCTCTCACTTGACCGTTGGGTCCTTGCATAAGCAATCTCGTCTTCAGCACAACAGGAATACTTTTCTTTTATTATCTCAACATCAGCAACATTGAGATTTACCAAAGGATTAGATTTAGCCAGTTCTTGGGCTAGTAACTTAGTCAAATCAGTACCACCAATTTCAAATCTTCTAGAAGCAATGTGCTGAACAGCACCTTCAATTACTGGTGCAATATCTGGGAGTAAAGGAAAAAAGATCATGCATCAGTTGACAGGTGCATCTAATGAAGGACCACCCTCTGCTGCAAATCCACCAAGCGGATGGCACATATAACTGCTTTGAAGGCTATAATCAAGCAACATTCCACCTTCTTCAAATAACAAACTTAACAGAGAAGGAATATGATAGGTCAGATACAAATCATGCACCATTAAACATATCAAAAAAGTTAATTATGAGGTCATTATTTTTCAGATTTCAAAGGCTTTAAATGTTCATGCAATTGCACTGTAAGGAGTTCTCAATACAAGGCAAGGAAGCTTCAACCTAGTGCTTGAATGACCTTACAGCCCATGAATTGATATTAAGGTTTCCATTGTATTTGAGGCTATTTCAAACTGCACTACTCTATAAGCTTGTTAATTTTACACCACTCTATGAGCTTATGTGATCCAAATTTTATTATTCCAGCGATTTGATTTAGAGTCAGATCAGAAGGATGTGATGTAAGCCTATCCATAAAAAAGAACCATGAGCCTGATCTTAATGAGTATGTGAATCTAAATATGCAACTAATATTCCAAGATATTTAGAATAATGAGTACCAACACAAACTTCCATTCTTATAAGTACCCCCTGAGCACATATCTCTGCATTTGAGTCTCACATCCACCTCAGATAATGAGAAAATCACTCTTTTGAGGTGGAAATAAAAAGCGTAAAAACAGTATCAGATACTGCACGGAATGAAACAGAAACTAGTCTCTGCAAAAAGCTTCAGCTTATCTCATTGATTCCCACTACCAATCATAGCAGAAAGACTTCTATTCTTTCATAGGCTTGTTCCACTGACTAATAATGTTGTTATTCTTTCGTGTGCAACTAAAAGAAGAGCACAATGATTACATATAATGATCAGACGCGCAAAAACAAAGATTGACATGAGTTTACATACCTATCTTCCCGTGACCAATATCAACTGTGCATCCAGATATACGCCCAACTGCATAAAGGGATAAAACTGCTTGCTCTGATGCATAAAACCCCGAAACATTAAATGTTTCAAACATCAATTGCACCAATTGTTCCCTGACAGACTGTAAAAGTATGATTATTCACCACCAGTTGCAAACATTTAATACAGAAGCTGTGGTGGCAACTAGAACTCATGATAAGCACTTCCAACGCAGCAGACACAAAAGATATTAGGGGGAAAACCCGAAAAGGCAGAGTGGTCACACTGCTCAAGGCACACAACAAAAAAAGAAGGCCCCGAGAATCTCAACAGAATACTAGTTGTCAAAGTTAGCATTCTCTTCGCTGAAGTAAAGCTAGTAAAAATAGAAATTGGAGGAGAAAAGAGGGAAAATAAAATGTTCAACATCCAACTTCACTTTGTCTATAGGGCTGATTTCCAGTTAGGAAATGTGGAACCAATTCAAAGCTAAACCACTTCCCCAATACATCATGGAGTGAACACTGGACAAACTTCTGGTACTAAAGTAGCATATTTTCCAGCTTCACAAATATAGGTTAAAGAAATGAAAAAGTTTGCATCATATTTTCAAAGATTTGCAAGAATAAAGTTTTGGCTAACCTTAGGGGTAGAAAGAGGATCAGTAAACAAGATTTGTCCTTCATTGCCCTCTTCCCATTCAAGCCCTGTGTACAGAACATACTGCAGCAAATCTTCCATAGCATCCCAATCTCTTATATAACCTCGAACAACTGGATCAACATTGATTTCTCCAAATAATGAACTATCAGCTGACGAACCATCTTCAAGCACACGCTTCATTTGGGTAGGAATTACCTGCTCACATCCCAACCAAGACGCAGTTTTTTTCATGCCATAATTAGTTTAATTCTGTAATAAACACACTGTTGCACATAATTTCAAATTCTATGGTTGTTAACTAAGCCAGAATAAATTTTGCAGGAATTTGTAGTCAGCGTTGAACAAGCATAAAAAACCCAAAAGAAATGAGAATGTAATAACTTTCGCTAAAAAAAGTTTCCAACTTTCGCGGAAACTAAGCTCCTAGCTTATTACCATGGGCGGGGCTTGATCTGGAACCGCCGTGCCAGCTTTGAGAAACTTAGATCCAGCATCTATGACTGCTGCCTCCATTCCGAACGCTTAACTCCAAAACCCAAAACCCTAGGTTGTTATCTATAGGTAAATTGTGCGCATACAAAAATGTAGTACAATGAAACAGCAAAATGTAGACTATTTCTGGCTTTTATGGCAAATGGCAATAACTGTAACTACTGCAACTGTAGCCTCTCTCTCAGCTAATTTTCAGTTAGCGCGGATACTGATTTGAAAGTTGAAACTATGGTGGCCTTGAAGAGAGCTTTTTATTTTATCACCAAATTGGTTTTCCCATTCACTTCGATGGGCAAGATTTTTATATTTTTTATTTTATAAAGTAAAAATATTTCTCTAATTTGACATTCCTTTTTTATTTTTGCACGAATTTAGAAAATGATTGAATTACCTCAATTTCGTAAAATTTAACAGAACAAGCAAGGTGCATGTGTAAACTTGTAATAGCATCTCTAATGTCCATGGTCTCAGGTGTTGCTTTGAATGAACATTTTGGAAACTCAAATTTAAACAATCTCACTTTCTGAACAAATTTGTTTTTCTTCTGATGAATCCTTAATAAGACAACAAATTTGTTTTTCTTCATTTTCTTTTTAACTATAACATTGTCCAAGACGACCTTCCATATCCATTCAGCAAGGGATTAACAAGAGAAAGTATGTAAAGGAAGGCAACAAAAAGACCCACAGTGCCATGCCCGCATACACTACACATCTAAACCAGATTAGGTACAGCTTAATATCTACATGATACAGTATTTCATTTTTCAAATAAAATGTAATGCATCATCTGCATTCAAAGGTGAGATTGTTAGACTGCAATAATCCATGTCAAAAGAAACATGGTTATCAGTTGCAGAGCTCATCTCTCCCCAATCCTCCACTGGAATCAAGTTGTACTTATCACAAACTTCAGAATCATTATTGCTGCTTTCCTCCACTGGATTAGCTTCAATGTTCAAATCCGGTATGCCGGCCAAAAGGGCTTCAAGAGGAGACTTTGTATTCATGTTTCCCTGAGAATTGAATGTAACTTCCAGGATTGGAGTTTCAAAATCCACTTTGGAGATAAAGTGCGAAAATTCAACAACATTTTGTACAACGTCAAGATTAGATCCTTCATCTGTAACTTCTCTACAAGTGATTAATTCATTCATAATAGCACCTTCCTTTGTAGTATTAGAGCCATCACAAGTTTGATTTTCAGAAAACTGTTCCAAACCATCAGTTTTCTCCAGTTCTGAAATGATGCTTGTTCGGTTGTCAATTTGTCCATTTTCCATAAAAGGATAAGTTCTTTCAACATCATGTCTGGCAGGTACGTAAATGCAATTGCTTGGGGAATCATCTTCTTCCTCCTCACTGTGCTGCAAGTGTCCATTTACTCCTTCACTTGTTCTCCCATAGTTGTTACTATTAGCAGATCTCAGCACACTCTTGTTGCTCTCTAAAGAAGAAAAGTTGGGTAAAGATGACCATGAACTCCTTGGGAGCTCAGTCCCATCAGTTTCACCAAAACCAGCTAGAGGTTCTTTGAGTATTTCAGAATGAAGTTTTGGTGAAGTTGCTTCCTCACTGTTATTTCCTTCTTCATTTGAAAACTCAGGAGCTTTAACAGCAATAGTTTTTGAAAATTTTGAAGCCGAAGTTATCAATCCAGCAAGTGCAGATGCTAAAGCATCATCAATTGATATACCACGTTTTTCTTTCTCCTTTGGAGATTCCGTCACAGGTTCTGCTGCATCATCTTTTTCTTCATCATCTGATTTTACTGCATCATCTTCTTCATCATCATCACAATTTAAAAACTCTGGAGCAGTAACTACAAGACTAGGATGCGACCCAGAACCATTCAGTGAAACAGGGGGAGCATCAGACTGAGCAGATGAAACAGCTGGTAATGAATCCTTCTTATTGGGATCACAAGCTGCATAACTAAGATCTACACCACTGTTATATAGGGAACTGGTCTCTGATTCACTGCAAGAAAATTCAGGAGCAGATATTCTGTTGCAAGAAAGCAACCCAGAATTCTGGGTTTTCTTTGTGAGCACTTCAAGTTGCTGCTCTACTCTTTGGAGCCTCTCATCAATGCTTCTTATGGGCTTTAGCATACAATCCTCAAACCTCAAAAAGAGATCTTCCATTCTGGCAACTCGAGAAACAAGCTGGTCCAGAACACCTTCAATATGATTGTGTGATATATCAGGCTTGCTCTCTTTATCTGATACTTGTGGAGGAATCTCCAGCTCACCCGGTTTGGCTGTAGGTATAACTTGTTCTTGCAACGGCACTCCCTGCTTATAAACTGAACCAGATTTCCCTTCCTGCTGTATATCTTTTCCAGCATCAATCAGATCAGGTGGTTTTGCCTCACTTTTCTTTGACTCTTGTCCACTTATTCTCTCACGATCAAATTTGTCTAGTGCTCGGCCAAAACCATTCATTTTAGATAACTGCAAAAAGGTAGGCATAACCATAGCCATAACTGAATTTCCAGAAGAGCTTTCCATTGGACCCACTTTGCTATCCAAATCAGCTGCATCAACAGGATCAGCAAACACGTAGACTTCATCAATACAAATGCAACCTTTATTCTGAAGTGAAAGTAGCCTCAATGTGACAGATGTGCATGGATTTGCATCTGCAACATCTGCTGTAGCCTCATAAAAATCCTGAAATTTCAATCAATCAGAAATTTATCAGGATAAAAGAAGTAAAGATTTAAATTGTGCTTTAACATTTTAATGATTTAATCCATCTTTATAAAAATAAACCTTTCCCTTCCCAGCTTTGCTTTATTTTTCAAAATGCTCAATTTCCACTCAAAATCCATATTCCCTTCTTCACCATTTTAATGCTTCATCCAGTTATTATTTTTTCATTTCAAAACACATTCTTTTCCTTAAGTCCAAATTCTTTTCCCATTCATCCGTCGCATGTTAAAGAAAAGGGAAAAGGAAAAACTATTTTTCAGTCTACAAACCAACATGACAATCTATGTTAATCAAAGTCCATGACCAAATGCTATGGGCTAGTGCTGTCAAGTAAATAACTCCATCTAAGTCTTTTTATTTAACTCCTATTCTTTCTTATTCTGGTGTCGTAGAATTACTATTGCACAAAGCAGGAGACAACAAAACAAAAATATTCCTGCCACACCATTTTTTCAAGGGCAGAGGCGAGGTTCAATGATGTTAAAGAATCAGTAGCAAACAACTGTGTTACAAAAGCTGGGGCAAAAACTTGGAACATGCAAACAGAAGAAGCAAGTTATCTCTTGATTCGTTAAAAACAAGATCACAAGCCTCAATTTCATTGAGAGCATCTATATCTAGATAATGTTTCGGCCACTAGACCTTGATAGTTGACCAAAATTAGAACTGTTGCGCTTTCCAGGTTTAACAAGGAGCGAGATAGTGGTTTGCAAACATCTAAGAAAGAAATAAAGCCAAGGAAAATTACCAATAAGAACCCAAGGAATTCAAACCAGCAAGAAAAATTGATAAAATAAGCTCATTTTCATGAATCCGTAAGAGAGCAAATTCAGTACCTGTGGCCTTGAGATTCTCCCTTCACTTGTATCAGTATTTGACAATGGACAACTGTTCCCATTGACGAGCTGAGTATTGAGAGCTTTCACTTCAACCCAATCATCTTCACTGGTGATCAGGTTACTGCCATTTTTGTGTCTTTCCTCAGCTATTTCTTTAGTAGAGCCCTTCTGATGTGCCAAAACAGTTTCTTCAATATCAATTGCGCGCAGCACTTCTTCACCTCTAACAGCAATGCCACAGCGAACAGTACATAGATACTCATCACTACTCTGTAACTCAGAAGCATAATGTATTTCATAAACTCGAGAAGTACTTCGAACATAAACCTGTCGCACCTCATGTTTTTGAGCAAAAGTAACTGCATTACAAGAAAATCATGATCATCTAAAACGAAGTTAAAAAGAGGGAGGATAATTTTCCCTTCAGCACAAAGAAAAATAATAAAATTGTTGAGTTTCATGGCACGGTATTTTGGTACATAAAACCTATATATACAATTCTAGATAAAAAGATCCCATAATGAATCTATTATCAACTAAACACCCACACCAAGAAAACAGCTCCCTTGAAAACAAAAATATTCATTTGCTAACAAATATTGTGGGCTAAATCTAGTCCTCAAAAATCAGCAAAGGATCAAAATAGTCAATACATTAACTCACTAAAAATACTACCTTTACTAACCACAGCATTCAACTAATTTACCTACATACCTTGTTACACATAGCATTGAACCATCAACATTAATCCAACCAAGTGATTTTACAATTAACATTTCAGTTTTTCTTTTACAAACAATTATGAATTTACAAAAGAATCAAAAAAATTTTTAATCAGTAAGTAATAAATTCAATTCCTAGAATACCCAGTACCAAAACTAATAAAACCAAACACAATCCACAGAATTAGCTAATCTAAACAAAAAGAGAGAGAGAGATATTTTAGATTCACAGATAACAAAATTAACAGAAAAAGAAAAACGAGAACTTTGAAGCTTACTTTTGATCTCGCATGGAGTGGAATCATTTAAGGGAGGGTACAGGATAAGAGGTGAAACGACGGTGGAGGATTTACCGAGATTATCATGCTTTTGATCGTCATTGATTAGAGAAAGAGAGGACTCGAAGGATACAGAATTTCCAAGAGAGCCACTGGCGATGGTCCAGTTTGTAGCAGAGGTCCATGATGGAGAATCGGAGTTGGTATAGGTCTCAGAGAGTAACATATTCTGTTAGTTTTTTTAAATTGAAGGACTGGTTTTTGTGGTGGTTGTTGCGTGCTTTTACAGTCCAGACTCGATGATTATTGCAGAAGAAGAAGTCTATGGCAAATTTTGTAATTTTATGAAATATTTGAGAAGAATTTAGTAATTATGTAGATTTTTTTAGCATTGTAATAAAAATATATACAATCACTAATCCTTTATAAATTTATAATAATTAAATTTTCATACCACTTCAATATATTTTTTGAGATTGTACGGATATATCATATTATTATTAAACTGAAGTCTATTTTAAAAGTTTTAAGTGTTAAAAATAGATATATTTTGAATTTAAAATATAATTTAAAATTTTATACTATAAGATGGGTTTTAAAATTCTTATTTATAAAATGAACTTAAAATTTATGTAATAGAACTAATTTATAAAAAAAAATTATTTATGAATTGTTGTGTGTTTAATTATAATATATTAGTTTAAATATAAAATATAAATTAGATTTTCAAGTCAATATATAATGAGTTGAGTAAAAATTCAACTCAATTAAAAATCTTTTACCATCTTATCGAATTTTAATTTCACGCTCAACTCTCATAATAATATTTGAAATACAAAAATTTAACTCAAATTATTATTTATTAATTTTAAATTAAAATTTGAATAAACTAAAATACGTATAATTAAATATTCTAAATACAAAAATTTCAGAAGTATATTAGTTAAAGAAGACTCTCATGTTGCTCTGTTTCCATATTATATGAAATTATACATTTTTCAAGAAATAATTTTGAGCTCAGTGTCAAAGAAATAACAATACTTCACTGGTTGAATGCCTTTAACTATTGTTTTTCATTAGCAATTGGAAATTATAATATTACATTTGAATTTTGAAAAAAAAAAAAGGACAGTAAAATCCAAACTAAACCAGAAGAAACTTTCACTTATGACAAATCTTGGCAGTAGGCATGCTAACACAAACTGGTGCAAAAAATTTCTTGGCTTCTTGGGTTCCTCGTTTTGGCACCTCAGCCATTGCAATCCCAGCAAGAGAACAAGCAGTAGCCGCCGCAGCAGCAAACATCAAATCTCTCCTTCCATTGCTGCTCTCTTTTTTAGAATCATAATCCACCTTCACCTTCTCCACTTCATTCCCACTTGCAGCATTTGCCACCACAAGTCTTCGGTGGGCGGTCACCGGAGACTTGTTAATGAAGGTGGCGCTGCTGAGAAATGAGGCTGTCATGATTGAGGCCATTTCTGCAATGTCGGATAGGATGAAGTGATAAGTGCTTGAGCTGTATTATCTTCTTTATTTTCAATATGGGAGAAGTTAAACTGGAGAGTTTTGAGTGGCAGAAAGATTTAGTTGGTCATCCAGTTATCATATCCCCACAGAGATATATGATCCAATAGCCCAATGCCACCTGTCACAAGATACCATTGGCTAGAGTTGTCCTGCTTGTTCTCTGTTTAGATAACAGGAACATATGATAAAAATGAGGAATGTCTGAGACCATTAAAATGAGGAATTCTTCCCCAAGTCTCCCAAAATGGTGGACCCCACAACATATGGGACCCACTACTACTTAAAGACTCCACGTAGAATCCAATTGTAGAACTTTTCACGTAGCCAAGTCCCTGCGACTTGCAAATGCTCTCATCAATAAAGATATGATACACAAAAAAAAAAAAAGGAAGAAAGAGGTTTGAACCTGCTCATGTATCTTCATTAACAGTGTAACTAAGTTATCAGCATGTTACACTTGTACAAATTCAGCTCAAAAGCTCAATGAGATGCTCATATCAGTTAAGATACATGTATCTGAAAATCAGCATCCTATCCTAAATGCATGTAGCAATGCATACCTAGTAGTTTAGCATCCCATCGCCTGAGCTTATAAATTCTGTGACTATCCCCTAGTATACTTGATACATAATGTTAAAACTTATCAGGTAATTCAAAAAATTACAAAGAATATGTGTATGATCATAGCATGGGATACAGATAATGGCAGTTCCGAATTCAGACTGCATAAGTTTAAGCATATGCTAACTCTTCTTCTTTTGTTTCATATGGTGGTGGGAGCAACCCTCTTACATTTGCAAAAAGATCTTGACGACCAGGCTGTACCTCCGCAATTGGTGAATCCAAAACAGAGTCAGGAATTGCTACCAGTGTTTCCTCAAAGAAGGATTTGATTGTCTGCAAAGTCAAATAATAAGTAACGTTTCAGTTACAAGAAAAGGTCTATAAGAACAGAACAATGTTTAAACGGTTTTTAGCGATAAACAAGCTCCACTCGAGATCACAGGGGAAAAAATATGTTAGAAAAAGGTTTATCATGATTGACATACTGTACAATTCTGGAGAGCAGCATCAGCTTTGCGTTTCCACAGACCATTTCCAGGCTCAGAATAGAAGAAACCGAGCAAAGGCTGCAGCAATATTTGAACATTTATATTATATAACATGATGAGAAAATGGATATATTGGAAAAGGAATACCCAATTTTCTGTCTCTAGATTACTAGGTTATATAAATAATACCAAAAGATATAATGTTAATCTACATAATTTATAGTACCTTTACCACATCCCTCACATTGGGTCTATTATTTCCATAGGTTCCCAAAACAGCATCCCCATATACTTGATACTGTTCAAGGACCTATCCATCAATCAAAGAGTAAGATGATGTCAATAGCACATAAAAAAAAAAGTCAAAGTATATTCAAGTGGAAAGCAAATCAGTTATCAAACCTGACGACGTGTGAGACCACTCTTTGGTTCAAAGTAAATTGAAGAATCAACATGTCCTAGCAAATTCCAAGGACTTCGAAAGCATAAAATGTTTCAATCAATTAATTATCATCAACAGCAATAAAACAGAAGAAGGCATTTATGAAAAGCAAAGAAAAGGCCTCAAAAGAGGGAAATCCAAAAGGAGCTCATCTGTATGATAATATCCATTTGAAATTGACATTGAACATCAAGTCAATAAGTATGAGTTAATGCAATTAAATTTGGTTGATGTTTTCCTGAGAGCCTAAAGGAGGCCATATGGTTCCATTTAAGGTGCTTGTAAAGAACGCTAGAGAAAGATCAACCAGTACAGGTGATCATATCCTTCTGCTTTTCCTGCAGTAACATCAAGAATGTACTTCAAGACAAGGAAAAGAAAAATTTAAGGTCTATTTGCTCTCATTTGCCTCCTTTACACTCTTATGCGATTTTATATTGGTTCAAAATTTATTTCTTTGGTATCACCTCTCAGCCTGATGTAAGCGAAGAGACCAGTGATGTTCATCTGGAGTTTTTCATGTTGATTTTCCCACATAAAATTTTACCTTCCTCCTTTTGCTTTAAATCAAATTTACTACACATAAAAGGAAATGCAAACAGATGCATATGTGTGTTTATTTATGTGGTAGAGATACTGATTTAATAATCAGAAAAATATGTCTGATAAATTTAATAATAAAAAAAACATGTCTCTTACCACTATGTGAAACTGCTTATATAGTAAACATTATACTTACTTATTATAGGCAGCACGCCCAACCATTACACCATGAGCTCCTTCTTTCAGTGCCAAATTTACCTATATTTGAAATGTCCAAAGAAATATTCGAAATTATGGAATCAATAAAGCAGTTCTGTTCATCACAATAAGATAATCAGCATTTTAATTTCTTTTAAGAGAAAATAAAAAATACTGCACTATCATCATCAATTATGTACCTCATCGATACTATCTATGCCTCCATTTATAGTAAATCTCAAGTCTGGAAAGTCACGCAGGAGGGCATAATAGTACTCATATCTGCAGTAGGGTGACAAAATTGTCAACTGCACAAAATACAGATAGGTACAAATTGTTGTGGTTGAAAGACATTAAGAAGATAGAAGAATTTGTCAGAATGGGAAACTTGAATCGAGCCAAACTACTAAACCTTTGGTATTTGTTAACATGCTAGTTAGTAAGTTAAAAATCAATAAAAGTTTCTAATTAACGAACTCATACTTCAGGGGAGGAATTTTTCGGTTCTCTGCTGGACTGATGCCATTGAGTAGAGCTTTTCGTGAATGTATTATAAAATGCTTAGTTGGGGACAGAGAAGAAACCTTATAGATGAAATCACCTGAAAAATAAAAACAACAAAGTGAAGAAATAATTCCAGCACTCTTAGCAATTCATTACTGAATGCACTGCAATATCATGAATACTAAATCACTAACCATTCCAGAGTCCAATAAGCTTACAAATAACTACTATTTACAAAGTGTATGAACAAAATAGCACAACAATATAGGCACATGGGATTTATGTCAGGGCATTGACATGTCTACCAGACAAGCTAAGGTTAAAGACCAAACACAATTGCTAGTATCCTGTTCTCTTTGTCATTTGTCCACCCTTTTAAAGTTTGTAACAAGATTTTCGGTGAAACCTTTTCTATGCTTTTTATTCAGCCAGCTTAAGCAGGATGACATTGGTCAACTGACTGTTTGCAAAGTCTGCAAAATGTCTCATAACTTATAGTAACAACAATTATAGGACATGGTGATATGCCCCTTTGGTAAACATCTAGATTTTACGTGGCTGAATTCCCACTAGTTGCTGTGATGTTGACAAGCATCCTTTCAAAGTCCACATAAACATTAGAACTATGGAACTAGAACAGATAATATGGCAAATCACTATTGGAAATACCATGTGAAGCATAACAAGAAAAAAAAAAACTTTTAACCACATGGAGACAAAGAATACAGATAAAAGGATCTTACAGAGCTCATTATACGAATCATGGTTGTCTACCCCAATTCGGCATTTAACACTAACGGGAACATCTGTGTTGGCTGCAATCACCGACATAGCTTCACCAACAAACTTTCCTTGTAAACACCAAATAATATATGAGACCACAATTGGATAGGACAGAAAATATAAAGGCACTTGATAATTTAATCTGTCTAAGGTGTCAAACCTTTGGATCAAGCATAAGACGAACACCAAAGCATCCATGTCCAGCAACCCTTGGACTTGGACAACCGCAGCTGATAGTTTTTTGAAAGAAAAGACAGAAATTGCCTTAATTCAGCTGAAAAGAAAAATGGATAGAAGCAAAAAAATCGTCAGGCAATGAGAAAATGAACTCTACTAACTTGAAGTTGATCTCATCATAGCCATAAGCACTAGCAAGTTCAGTTGCCTTTGCCAAGTTATCCAAATTATTTCCTCCAATTTGCAAGACAACGGGATGCTGTTGAGGAGAATATGCCAAGAACCTGTCCTGAGCAAAATAAACATGATACGACCCTGTCAATAACATAAATTCTCATCAAACGAGGAACAGAACCTATATTGATCATGGTAACAAAAGAACAGGTGAAGTTTTGAGACCAAATGAAGATTTCTTCCTTTATAAGATGCAAAGGATGGGTACCTATTTTCTTTGGTGGAAAAGGGGAAGATTGAACTAGAAAAATTGCATATTTCAAAGAAATATAAGCAAAAGAGAAAATGATGCCCGCATAACAATATATTCCCTGCTTTTAACACGCATCTACTACCACAACGTACTTTTTTACAAATAGATTACATATTCAATATTAAATGAATGGCCCTGAACCCATCTGATGCAAAAGCATCTTGGAAGTTTTTTTTTTATGGTTTCCTTGTTTATTTAGAATTCCCAATTAAATAAGAAACTGTTAACTAATTAGGAATAACATTCTGTTTTCCTTCTTTGTTTAGGATTAAAATACTTTTCAATCTAGAAGTATTAGCTAATTAGGATTACTTTCAATCTAGGATTAGAATTTGTCCTAACTAGTATAAATAGGACACCAATTATCAGATTATATTATCTTTCATTTCAATTTAGAATTTTAATTCTAAGATTTTCTTTAAAACCACTATTGTTCAAACCACAATCAACCTATTCTAGCCGCAATTCTTGAGAGCTAACTTGCCTTAAATTCTTCCCCTGCGTTAAGTGGTATTAGAGCACAAAAAAGATCCTAAATTGCTGCAGGATTTTTTTTTTCTCTATTCTATTCTAAACTATGGTTGGCAGAGTTGAGATTGAGGTAGAGACAATCAGCCTCAACAAACAGAATTGGCTGAGATACGACTAATAATTGAGGGTTTGACCCAGGCTGTACAAGCCTTGCAGCGTCAAGAACGTGTGGAAGCCCGAATGGAGATTCCAGAAGGCAACAACGAACAACTTGAGATTCAGGAGGATCTTGAGACTGAAAAGTAAGATGAGGACGTAAACCCTTTCCATGAAGCTAGACCCGTTAATGGAGTGGCACGAGGTGGATTGGAAGAGCGGTTACTGCACATTCTTGATTTGAATGGTGGAGGGGTGAGGATTGAAGTAGCTGTTTTCATGGAAAATTACACGCGGAAGATTTCTTAGATTTCGAAAGCTAGTCTAGAGAATTATGTCAAATGGAAACCCATGGCTGCAAATCGAAAGGTGTTATTTGTAAAGCTTAAATTGAAAGGTGCTACACTTCAATCGTGGAAGAGAGTTGAAGAGCAACATACATGACAAGGCAAGCTCAAAATCAGCACTTGGGAGCACATGAAAACTAAGTGAAGAAATCAATGGAAAGAATATCTTTGATTCTCTCTATTGTGTATTAATTACAACCCCTACACTAGGTAATTTATATACAATATTCTTCTAGAATAGGAAAGAAATAAACTAGGAAACTCTAGCTAACTAGGAAAGTAAATCAATATTGATAACAAGGATTTCAACACTAAGCTACAAAAGCAATTTTTACTTGCTGACTATACTATGGAATTATACAAAAAATTTCATTGTTTGAAGCAAAATAACATGACCGTTGAGTTTAATAATTTACCAATTCGAGTTGGCTTATTTGAAAGTAATAAGCAAATTACTTACTTCTCGTTATCTAACTGGTTTAAATCAATATATTAGAGATGAGATGGAGTAATTCGTCTACACAATATTGAGAATGCTCGTCAATATGCTTTAATTTGCTTTAATTTCTGAAAAGCGAGTTTCCCGTTATGGCGCCAAAAAACCTGTTCGTGAAACTGATTGGGCTGCTACAACAAATAAAACCAATGGGGTTGCAACAAATATGGAAAGGAACGAAAAAGGGAAACTCGCTTAATGCTGTAAATAAATGAGGCAGCAATTCTCAAGTTTAATGCTGTACTTGTGGAGAGAAATGACATACTTGGTGATACAAAGGGTGATTACAACGAGATCAAGGAAGAGTTAGATCCAGTTTTTGATAAATATGATGATGGGATGATGAGATACAGGAAATTGATGTTTATCCAGTTCAAGAGTCTTTGGTGATACAAAGGGTGATTACAACGATGATCAAAGATGAAGAGGAAGACTGAAGAAGGCATAGTATTTTTCATACATGTGTTGCCTGTGAAGGTAAGGGTTGTGATCTTATTATTGATGGAGGAAGCATAGACATATCATATCTAAGGATGCAGTAGACAAATTGAAGCTTCCTACCACAAAACATCCTTATCCATACAAAATAGGTTGGTTAAAGAAAGGGTACAAGATACTGATAACTTCTCAATGTTTGGTGAAATTCATTGTAGGAGGTAAGTTGGAAGATGGAGCTTTATGTGATATTGCACCAATGGATGTTGGGCATATTCTTGTTGGGAGACCTTGGTTGATTGATCATAACATGGATCATAAGACGAAGCCTAATATTTACTCATTCTATAAGGATAACAAGAGATACATTTTGTATCCTCTTAAAGACGAGGTAAAGCAAATGGAGACAAAAAGTTCTACAACCAGAAAAATAAATGGGTATTTGAGTGCTGACAAGTTTGAAGGAGAATGTTGCGAAATGAACAAAATAGCAAAAGATGACCAAGCTAGAATATCAAATTCACTTGAACTTTTTGAATGGCTTTTGAAGTTGTTTGCTTTTGTAAAGGCTCCAAGCAAGTGGAATTCTAAGGAGAAGTTTATGCAAGTGATCCAATTATTATGGCTGATCTATCAAAACTTTACTGAGTTTTTCAGACACAAGGAGAATGATGCAGGAGCATCTTGGAAGTTTTTTTATGGTTTCCTTGTTTATTTAGAATTCGTAATTAAATAAGAAACTGTTAACTAATTAGGAATAACATTCTGTTTTCCTTCTTTATTTAGGATTAGAATACTTTTCAATCTAAAAGTATCAGCTAATTAGGATTACTTTCAATCTAGGATTAGGGTTTGTCCTAACTAGTATAAATTGGGCACCAATTATCAGATTATGTATTCTATTAAATTTTATTTCAATTCTAAAATTCTCTTTAAAACCATTATTGTTCCAACCACAATTAACCTCTTCTAGCCCCAATTGTTGAGAGTTAATTTGCCCTAAACTCTTCCTCTGCATTACCATCTATCTAACTCCAAATCCAATCATGGACCCACACATAGCAAAAATAAATCACATAAGACGTTTCCAGGTTTTCATAACCAACCTCAACAGTCATCACAAAATCCTATTTTTCATCTCCTAAATATTAAGTTTGCAATATTTAGGGTTCAGACCTTGCCTTTATAATAACATTCTATCATTGCCTAGTCAAATAAGATTCATCTTCCACATCAAATAAACATACCAAATTTCCCTGTTGATAGACAATTGTTTCAGCTGCAAGCATCTCTGTGTAAAGCCAAGAATGTTTTGATATGATCCGGGCAAGGGTCCTATAATGATTATCCGTCCAGTCCATCATTGGAGCAACACTGGAAATGAAGCGACCAAGAATTAGAATACAGATACATCAGAGCAAACAAAGCTAACACATACGCATACCCACCTAAATAAAGGAGCAAGATAGCGTCCTGCACCCATCTCAGCTTTTGCATGCAATTGACACTTTAGAGAACAAGTAGACAGGCCTCTCGACTTGGCTGAATTCTTGTGACGTATATTTAATAATAATCTGTGATGGTTTTTAAGAATAACAGAATGAAATGGAGCAAAAGAAGTTACTAAAGAACATCCAGTAAACTTCACCATCTCTCTAATCAGACAAAGCCTGCTCCTTTAGGTACCTATCCATTGAGTAAAACTAAAAATTACACGTACAATCAATTAGCAAACAAGGTGTTTGCAATGGCAACTAGCACTGCACCTATAGAGAATGTAAATATACATCACATTCAAGGGTAGGCATCAACTACAATATATGGGCATCAGATTCTAACATGCATTTTATCAAACAGGAACTGAGCACCTTTTACATACTTGTTAACACAAGCAACAAGTATATCTACATATATATTTGTGTGTGAATTGTATATGAGAAAAAGGGAAATTAGGGTTTACATGAAGGAATAGAGCGACCACTGCAAAATTTAGGAGCTTTGCCGCTCCTGCTTCTTCTGGGTGTAAACAGGAGCTGAGAAAGAGGTTGGAGATAAACAAGGCGCAATGTATTTTAAGCTGTATCTGCAAAAAATAAATTAAGCATCAAAGCTAAATGAATGTTTTTAGGCTTTGCTTTCCTATTAATGATTTACACTTGGGAGCGGATTGCTTTATTATTTTATTATTATATAAATATAATAATAAAAATATAGATATAAAAATATAAAATTATTATAAATATATGAAAAAAATTAAATAATCAAATTAAATATGAATTTTTAAATTTAAAAAACATCTTAAATGATTTAATAAAAAAAATTTTAAATTGAATATAGATATAAATAATTAACATAAATGAATATTAATTTAAAAATATGATCATTATATATAAAATTTTAATATTTAAATAATAAAACTTAAATTGAAATGATAAGAATATCAATTATTTATTTTTTTAATTTATTAAATGTATTTTTTTTATTTTAGTAGATGTTATTTTATTAGTTCTCTTTATTATTTCAAATTTATTTATTAAATTTAATATTTAAATTTCTCTTGACATTCTATCTAGAAATAAAAAAAAATAAAATAAAGAAAGGAAGAGCAAAATAATAATAATAATAATAATAATTAATAAATAAATAAATAAAATTGATATTTTATTTATCAGCATAAAAATTATACAAATAAATTGAAAAAAATTTATAACGTATATATAAACATCATAAAACTAATTGTATTAAGATAAAAAATAAATTATCAAAATAATGAGATTTAATTGATATCTGTTTTTTTTCTGCTTTTATTCCTGCTCTATATCCGCTTCTTTCTTCATACGTTATTATAGTTAGAGAAAAAGATGCAGTATTTATATAGATTGAAATTGTGTTTGTCATCTTTTTGCTAATCAAAATTTAAAAAACAACATTAACATATACGTGAAACAAAATAAAACCTACAAAATTGAAACACAATAATTGAAAAAAATAATAAAAGATAAGAAGAAAATCATTGTAAAAAATAAACATTGAAATATATTAATAAGAAAAAAAATTTAAAAATTTTTAAGATTTTAAATTTAAAAATTTAAAAGTTTTTAAAGTTATAAATTCAAAACTTTAAAGTTTTAAAATTAATAATTCAAAAATTTTAAAGTTTTAATTACTTAAAATTTTAAATTTTAGATATAGATATATATAGATATAAAAATAAAAATGTAGAAAAATTATTAAAAATTTATAAAAAAAAAAAGATAAAAAGTAATACTTAAATATAAGAGTTGCACATCAATTTTTTTAAAAAAATTTTTTTGCTTCAGGATTATATAGATATATAGATTCTCTCATTTTACCAATAATAAAAAAAAAATGTATTGGGGAAAAAAAAAAAATTGTAAGATACTCTCTTATAATGATTTCACGGTTCTCACTCAAAGTAGTTTCTTTTTTCTCTTATAAAGAATTAAATACTAAAAAAAACATAGCTTTATAAATTATCCAAAAATTGAGTAAAAAATATGATTTGACAATATGATATTCTTTAAATATTTTTTTATATAAAAAACTATTCTTAATAAATATGCTTCAACTTATAATATATTAAATTTAAAAAGAATTTCCAAAAAAAAATTTAAAAAAATATTTATTTTCCTTTCCCAAAAAAACCTATTTATTTACAAAATGAATATTTGAAAATTACTAATTAAATTAGGTAACCCATTTCCTTTTTTTTTTTTTTTTTGGTTGAAATAGATAAACCATATTTTAATTACACACCAAGGACCTACAAAATCCATCAAGGACCATAAATCCAATCTCATGCCAGCCCATAACGACCAAAAGGGTATGAGTGGTGAATATTTAACTAGCAAACTACCCCATCTTCAATTTTCTTTTCACAGACCTTCCATGGCTACTCTTAGCTTCAATCCTACTAGAATTCCTCAAAAGCCCATCTTCAAAATCACTTCTTTTTCAAAACTAGCAAAAATTTCCTTGCCTTGCTTTCTAAAACCCACCAAAACCAATCACAAATACCACCATCTCCAACCCAACACAACATCCAAACTCTCAATTTCAACACAGGAAGAAGTGGAGGTTGAGAACTATGAAGAAGATGACCCAACAGCAGAGACGAGTTATCTTGACCCAGAAACTGATCCAGAAAGCATTATTGAATGGGAATTGGATTTTTGCTCAAGACCTATACTGGATATTAGAGGCAAGAAAGTGTGGGAGCTTGTTGTGTGTGATGATTCACTTTCACTTCAATATACAAAGTACTTCCCTAATAATGTTATAAATAGTATTACTTTAAAGGATGCTATTTTGTCCATTAGTGAGGATCTCGGTGTTCCTTTGCCAGAAAAAATCCGCTTTTTCAGGTGATTCTTATAGTAATTAATTTGCAAATAATCTTCTGGATAATGTTATTGAAAAGGTTGGTTAGGCTTTACGGGTTTATTACTTTGGTTTTGATTTGTAGGTCACAAATGCAGACAATCATAACAAAGGCGTGCAAAGAGTTCGATATAAAGCCAATTCCAAGTAAACGGGTGTGTGGTTTACTTTTCATGGCATTTTTTTCTGTTACATTGAAGTCAAGCGTATAATATGTGAAAAAAGGATCGTTAACTCTTTCAATGTTCAAATTTAATTAGGTATGAGTGTATGAGAGCCGGTGAATTAATTTTTGCTATTACTTATTTGTATTTTCCTTGTGATAAATTAGAAAGTATAATTGGCATTGTTCATTGAAGGTTGGACAATTAAAAATATCACAATTTCCCCTATGTAACTTGTTGACAGGAAGAATTTAGGTAGGATTTGTTTAATGAACCAAATGCATATGGAATAGAACTTCACTATTCAACTAAATGAGGATCTACCTTGGAACATTGTCTGTGGTTCCATGTGTTTGGTAGTGCAAGATGCAGGGAATTTGTGGTCTTTGCTTAGAGTATGATGTCAATTTATCCTTTCTTCAAATCTATCGTATTATGTTCCTTGTGCGAGTTTGTCTCATTCTTTTAGGCCTATGATATAAATTACTTCACTCTAATTCACATCTTGTTTGCATCCAAGTGTTCCAGCTTACCTTGAATTTATGCAGTCACCTTTCACATTTTAGTTTGATCTTTGATTGTCCTGACTGATATTTGCTTTATTTTACAGTGTCTGTCACTACTTCTATGGTTGGAAGACCGATATGAGACTGTGTATACCCGCCATCCTGGCTTTCAGAAGGGCTCTAAACCACTTTTAGCTTTGGATAATCCCTTCCCAATGGAACTTCCTGAGAATCTATTTGGAGAGAAATGGGCATTTGTTCAATTACCTTTCTCAGGTACATGCACTGATGTGTAGAAACTCTTATTTTAAGTGATAATGTCGACTGGTAAATTTTGCTCTCCAGCTAACTTATGTCAAAAGTTAGACATTTTTCTTGCATGAAGGATGGCATTTGCATTGCTTCAGTGATTTTTCTATAACATTGTAGAGGTTAAATTATCAACTCCCTGTAAAAAATTGATCTTTATAGGAAACAGAGGAATAAGGGCCACTTTGAAAAGCTAATCCAATATTCATATAATACCTTATCTTAGTTTGGTATTTCTAAAAATTGCACTGAAATAATAATAATTCTGATTCTAGTTTCCTTTACTCAGCTGTTCGAGAGGAAGTCTCATCACTAGAAACAAGTTTTATGTTTGGTGCAAGTTTAGATTTGGATCTGTTGGGAATTGAAATTGGTGACAAGACATTGATTCCAGGACTTGCTGTTGCCTCTTCACGTGCTAAACCATTGGCAGGTTTAATACTCCCTCTAATATTATTCTCCTATAGTCTGAACACAACTGATGCTATTTCATATTTCATTTTGCCGGTCAATTTGCAATGTCTAAATTCCTGTCGCATTCAATACTGAGCTCAATTTGGCATAGAAAGATTTTTTTTAATTATGTGAAACAGAGTTCAAAGTTTGCATAGAGAAGCAGTGCAAAACAAGGATGGCTAATATTCCTTATTATTTTCATATGCATGAATGTTGGTTTTTCTCAGATCATGAACTATGCATGATCTGAAGCACTTTATAGTGTGTATCTTGATACAAATCTTGATCTACAATTCTTTATTGGATAAAGAGGCCTTAGATATCATTCCCACATCGGTTAGAATTGCAAATTTGATTCTAATTTTGAAGTACAAAGCAAATTTGACTCTTGCAGCTGCTACTGCTATGAGTTCTTGTAACTGGTCAGGAACGAACAAGAGAATCTTGGAATACTTGTGCAATTTAAATGTGTTTCTCTTCTAAAATATTAGAATTTGTGATATTTCGGTAATCGAATGATCCATTTAAAGTTGAACCCCTTCTATGTGTTGTTACAGCCTGGATGAACGGACTGGAAGTGTATTCAATCGAAGCAGACACCTCTCGTGCTTGCTTGATTCTATCTGTTGGAATTTCTACCCGCTATATTTATGCTACTTACAAGAAAACTCCTGTAACAACAGCTGAGGCTGAAGCTTGGGAAGCAGCTAAAAAGGCTTGTGGAGGCTTACATTTTCTTGCCATTCAAGAGGATCTAGATTCAGAGGACTGTGTAGGATTTTGGCTTTTATTAGACTTGCCACCACCTCCTGTATGATTCAATTAAAAGTAGAAATCAACAATATAATATTTTCTATCTCACTTATCCCCTTTGCAATTTTTTTTTGTTCTTTAGAAAATGAGTCTTAGCAGTAAATCCATGGCCCTTTCTTGCAATTGCAGTTATCTTATTAGTATACTTATAAAAATGCAACCATTGAACCATTGGAGGGTCATATGAATCGTGATATCTATTCAACTCTGACAGGGTAAACATAAAATATCATACTTTGATTGGAAATCCTAACAGTTATGCAGATAATGACATAAAGTGAATCAACTCTGTTCAAAAGTTTAGTTGAATTAATCAACCAAAAACTAAAAATACGCATATAATGAGTTGCCATTTTCTTTTTTCTTTTTTTTTTTTTTTTAAAAAAAAAGAAAAAAGCCAACCAATAAAAAGCTACAAGAGAGCTTTGATGACACTACACAGAGTCTACCTTGTTAAGTCGTTGACTAGCCTTTTCTTTTCCAAACTGCCCACCAAAATTGATCATTTAAACAAATTATATGAATAAAAAGAAACTAATCAAACAAAATATGATTTGAGAATCTCTAACCTTGATGCCTGACGCACTTCTAAACTGTCACCTTCTTAATAGCTTTATCCTTGCTCTCTCGGCAGAAATGGCAGAAGCTGTCCTCTTTAATATTGTTGATGGAATCATTACAAAGTTGAGTTCCACAGTCCTCCAGGAGATTGGGTTATGGTGGGGTGTCAAGGATGAGCTCCAGAAACTCAAACACAGTTTCCATGATCCAGGCTGTGCTTCTTGATGCAGAGGAGCTTTACACAGAGTAATCAAGTCAAGGTTTGGCTTGGGATGCTCAAAGAGGCTGTTTATGATGCAGAAGACTTGCTGGATATTTTCTCAACAGAGGCTCTCAAGCAACAAACGTTTACTGGCAGTAAAATAGGAAAGGAGCTAACCCTTTTCTTTTCAAGTTCAAATCAATTTGCTTATGGTCTGAACATGGCTCATAAGATTAAATCCGTTAGAGAAAGATTAGATGATATTGCACAAAACAGAATGTTTCACTTGGAGCAGCGTCCTGTAGAAAAACTTGCTATAATCACTAGGAAAAGGGAGCAAACCCACTCCTTTTCGCATTATCTTGTTGGTAGAGAAGATGACAAGAAGGCGATTCTGAAGGTTTTGTTGTGTCCAGACTCTGTACAAAATGTTTCGGTCATTTCAATAATTGGAATTGGAGGATTGGGGAAGACCGCACTAGCTCAACTTTTATTAAATGACAAGGAAGTCAAAAGTCATTTTGAGCTAAAATTATGGGTTTGTGTTGCTGAGAATTTTGATATAAAATCAATTGTTGAACAAATTTTAGAAGATGTGAAGGGTGAAAAACGCGAAAACCATGAGATGAACTCGCTGCAAAAGAAACTTCATGAAACTATTCATGAAAAAAGGTTTATACTTGTATTGGATGATTTGTGGAATGAGGATTCTAGCAGATGGTTTAGCTTGATGGATTTGTTAGTTGGTGGTGCAAAGGGAAGCAAAATAATAATAACAACTCGTCTCCAGACAGTTGCAAGAATAGCAAGATCAGATTTTCTTCACGAATTAAGAGGCCTGAGAGATGATGAATCGTGGGAGCTCTTCAAACAAGTAGTGGGGTTCAAAAGAGGGCAGGTGCCAAGTCCCAGCCTAGAAACAATTGGAAAGGAGATTGTGAAGAAGTGTGTGGGAGTTCCTTTAGCCATAAAAACAATAGGGAGCCTATTGTATTTGAAAGATGATGATGAGTGGCTATCTTTCATGAACAAAGATCTCTCCACTATAAATCAACCAGAAAATGATATTTTACATACTCTGAGGTTGAGTTATAATCATCTCCCATCACATTTGAAACACTGTTTTGCTTATTGTAGATCATTTCCGAAAGATCATGAAATCCACGTAAAGACATTGATAGAGCTGCGGATAGCGCAAGGATTTGTTCGGTCATCAAATGCAGCCCAAAGTCTCAAAGATATTGCGCTTCAATATTTTAAAGAACTTCTTTGGAGGTCATTTTTTCAAGAAGTGAAAGAGGATGACAGGGGCAATATAAAGACTTGCAAAATGCATGATTTAATGCATGATCTTGCAATTTCATTGGCTGAAGTAGGGAGCACTTTAATTCCATCCAATTCAAATGTGGTACATGATGAAAGAACACGTCATATATCAGTTGATTTAGGCTTCACAAGGCAGCATTTACCTTCCTTGCTTAAAGCAAGCAGGGCAAGGACATTTCTCTTTGTAAATAAATCACTAGAGGATGTGATTGGAAAGGAAGAATGCTGTTTAATTTTTTCTAATTTGAAGTGCTTGAGAGTGTTAGATCTACATGGCCTTGGGATTGAGACAGTGCCAAGCTCCATTAACAAACTGGAGCTTCTAAGGTATCTTGATCTTTCATATAATAATTCGATGAAGAAACTTCCTAATTCGATTTCCAGACTGCCAAACTTACAGGTGCTCAAAGTTGATCGCTGTAAAATTCTTGAAGAATTGCCGAAGGACATCAAGAAGTTGGTTAACCTTACTGATCTTAGCATGTTTGGGTCTTGGCGCTTGACTCACATGCCTCACGGGGTTGGACAATTGACAGGTCTTGAGACATTATCAGTTTTCACAGTGGACAAGCATAGACGTGGCGCTAGGCTCAATGAATTAAAGGACTTGAACAACTTGAGAGGAGAGCTATCCATCCAAAACTTGCAGTATGTGAAAAATCCTAAACTTGACTTCCATGCAGCCAATCTGAAAAAGAAGCAACACCTTCAGTACTTGCAATTATGGTGGAGGAAGAGAAAGGAAGATGAAGATGGTAATGAAGACTTTGCTAAGGAGATTGATAATGATGAAATGGCATTATTTGCTGAGGACATTGATAACGATGAAATGGCATTGGAAGGGCTTCAACCCCACCAGAATTTGAAAGGCCTGTACATGTTGTACTATAGAGGAGTCAAGTTATCAAGTTGGCTTTCTTCCCTCACAAATTTAGTGGAACTTCGTTTGAATAGCTGCAAAAACATTCAATTTCTCCCTCCATTTGATCAACTTCCTTCTCTTAAACGTTTAAAAGTCGTCAATTTAACCAATCTGGAGTACATAGAGAGTGGGATAAATTGCAACAATGGAGGTTTTCCGTCTCTGAAGCTACTCGATATCTCAGAATGCCCTAACTTAAAGGGATGGAGGAGATGTGAGAAAGACACTAGAGGGACAATGTCATCATCATCTCCGACATCAACATCAGAACTCCCTAAGTTTCATTGTCTCTCCAATTTGTCAATAGGCGGTTGTCCTAACCTCACTTCATTTCCTCCTTTTCCATCTATTGAAAATCTGTATTTTAGAGGTAAGATCATGAAGCCACTAGAGCAACTACTAGAATCAACCATTTCAGTAGCAGAAGCTACCTCTTCTTCTCGTCCTCTCTCTCAATTGAAACAATTAACAATTCGGGAAATTAATGATGGAGCATTTCTGCCTGAGGAGTTGCAGCAAAAACTCACTTCCCTGAGCAAGCTATATTTCGTTTCTTGCCCAAGAATACTGGAAATGGAATGTCAAGGTCTTAGAAGTCTCAATTTTCTTTGTATTAGTAAGATAGATGAACTGGTTTCTCTGCCAAAGTGGCTCCAATATTTGTCCACTTTGCGTAGTCTCAAAATCCAAGATTGTCCAAAGTTGATGTCTTTACCGGAGTGGATGAGCAACCTTACCTTACTGCGGCGTTTAACTATTCAGAACTGTCCACAGTTGTCGGAGAGATGCAGACGGAACAAGGTTGAGGATTGGCCTAAAATTTCCCATATCCCGATTATTACGATTGACTCTTGAAGGGTACAATGAGATTATCATTTTGTAATTCTTCTTTAAATTAACCAAAATCACTGTATAAACATTCACTGTCCGAACTGAGAAGGAATGACTACAACAATCTGAACCCTTTAAAAGTTCAGTCCCATTCGAATAGCCCTATAAAAATCGGGTTGAATTATTCGGATCCGTTTAATCCAATTTTTAATTAAATATTTTTTTTAATAAATCTTTTTGCGTAATTAAAATTTTTATTTGGATCTTACACAATTAAAAAAATTGTCTGAAAAATATAACTTTTGCTCAAATAGTCATATTAAAAAATTATAAAATAATAATCAAACCATAATCAACATTAAATATTTATAATGAAAAAATCATAACACAATCAAATCATAATAATCACAATCGTATAAACCATAATTTTTTATTTTCAAATCATAATCAAATCATAGCAAATTAAAAAGTTCTAATTGAGTATTTAAAATACATAATAGAAATAAAAAAACATGAAAACTTAAAAATTACATTTTTAGTTGCTTAAGAAAAAATACATGTCATCTTCAAGAAAAAATTAATTTTAATTGAAAAATTAATTATGATTTGGCATTTTTAATTTTACAAGTAAAAGAAGAAAAAAAAGAGAGTGAGTTATGTGAAGAAATTTAAATTTTTTTGGGTCGACTCAGATTAAACAAAGTATTTAACCGACTTATTCCACCCGAACGAGAGATATACATTCTTCAAATTGTGTAATCCAACCTGACCTTATAACCTTATATTTTGGGTTGGATTAGTTCGGATTTTTCAGGTTTTAAGTAATTGGATGGTTTTGTTCATGTGAATATGATTCTATTATTTTCAATATTAAAAATATTCTATCTTACCTAATGATAAAATTGTTATCCATAAAGTTTATTTTTAATATAATATTACTATTTGCTCCTTTACATTTATTATTAAATCATTATTTAGTATTTCACGTAGTGATAAAAACCATAGTTTTGAAAATCAGACCGGACCGATAGGTTCGAACGAAAATCGAGCTGTGATCTTGTTCGAGTCGCGCTAAAAAATCGAACAGTAAAAAAATCGGTCAAAATCAGTTAAAAATCGGTTCGATTTAAATCTGATATTTTACAAAAATAATGGTTTTTTTCTAATTTGAGCCTGTAAAAAATTAGGCCCACTAATTTTTAATCTTTGAGCCTTTTTATTTATAAACCAAAATCCTAATATATTAATTAAATGAAAATTAATAATATGTTTTATGGTAATTAATTTTTTTATTTTAAATTTATTCATATTTTACTTTTTTAAAATTATTTACTAATTTTTATTTTTTTATATAAAATTTAAATTTGAAAATTTTTTTTATTTGAGTTCCAATCTTTTTTTAACCTATGTTTTCAATTTTATTTAATAAATATATTTAAAAATATTATATATAAAAATTCAGTTCAATCGGTCGAATCCTCCAGTTCAATGAACTCCTACTTTCACCGGTTCACTGACCGGTCCGGTTCTCAGAACACTGGTAAAAACAACAATATTTGGATTGGATAACTAAAGAGCTTAATAATCTTAGTTATAAATTGGAGATTTTAAAACTATAGGGGATGTAATCGAATTACTATAAATTGAATTTCATAATTTATCGAAATAAGTATGAACAAAATTTTTTATAACCGAGTTTCGAATATTTATTTGGTCATTTTACAATTTAGGTAAATTTGATTTAGTCATAGAAAATAAATTAAATTTATTTAAAAATAAATCAAATCATTTCAATTCAATTTATGCACAATTTGATTTTGGTTTGATTTGAAAAATATAGTCCAACCGTTAATTTCTTAAGTTTGATTTGAAATCAAACCATAATTATTTTAAACCTATAAATCAATGTGTTGTCACTTATGAAAGACTACAACCTAGTGAAAAATAGATTTTTAATTAAAGATGGTCATAGATCATATTTAAATTAGATTTTTCAATATTCATATATATGCCAATAAAATAATTTTTGTCAATACCAACCCAAAGTAAAATCATATCAAATTTGAATTGGGGTTTTTATATATTCGGTTAAAGTACATAAAATAAATTAAAAAAAATTATTTAAAAATAAAATATAATTGACCGGATTTGGGTTAGATCAGAGAAATATCGTTATAAATGAATTGAATTTTACTTGCCCTGTTTGGATTGAATATTTAAGTCTATTTCGACAATAATTTATAAAATAGATTTTAATGTTCCGGTTAAGTAAAAAATCTACGTTTATTGATGGTTGCCATTTCGTAACATAATATTTATAATAGGTTTTATGATAAATTTTAAAGGGTAAAAAATTTTTGTATGGTACATTAAACAATTAAAGCTTTAGCATTTTATAAAAATTAATTAAAATTTTTTTTTATGATATCCATTGTTTTCTTTTAAATTTAATTAATTAAATAATTTATATTTTTATTATTATTTTAAATTAAATAATTATTTTTATCCAACCCTTTTAATTTATTATGCAAATTGTTATTGGGGGATATAACAACTAAATCAAACCACCGAGGATGAAGCGGTAAAATGAGCATCCTTACCTATAATAAAATTTTCGAGGCACATAGGTCTGGTGTGAGATGGCAAGTTTTGACGGGTAATGAAGTTACTTTAGGTCCCACATACAAGAATGCCAGCACGTCAATTTCCTATTAGCCAAGAACAATAGGGTTGACCGTAGAAAATCTAAACCCGACACATTAAAAATGAACCAGATACAAAACGAACACTGGCTTAACCCATCCACCATCAAAGGAACAGAAGATAGATCGGCATAGCGAAAAAAAAAAAAGAAAAAAAGAAAAACCGAAATTCTATTTTCACCATATTCAAAAAATTAAAAATAAATAAATAAAGCCCGAAGTTTAATTTTAATTTTTATTTTAGATATATTTTTTTAAGGAGCGATCGCTAAATCGTAAATCCCTCTCTAAAACTCAAAAAATTCAAAATCCCTTACTATGGCCTTTCACGTAGCTTGCCCAATTACATGGTTAGTGTATTACTATTAACACTAAAACCTCTTCTTTTCCCTCTCTTTCTCTTATTTTCTTTCTCTCTTCTTCTCGTTAAACCTCTGTTTCTCTCATTTTTTTTTGGGTTTTTTTTTTGGTTTTTTGCAGTCGCCGAATTTGCTTCTGCTCGCTAGGGTTTCCGCAGGATCTCCACAGCGCGAAATCCAAGGCTGAGTTCCTATTCGAGGTTTCGAGAATCGAAGAGTTTTTGAGAGATCCTTTTGGAATTAGGGATTCTAAGGACACGACTGTTCAGGTCCTTGTTCCTAAGGTTGCGCCGGTTCCGGCGGTTTCTTTGCCGACGTTGGGTGTTGTTCCGGTAGGAGATGGAGGTGGCGGTGGCGGTGGCTCTGGTGCTGGTGCTGGTGGTGATTTGGGAGAGGAGGCTTCGGCTCAGACGAAACGTGTTGCGCTTCAGAGAAAAGCCGCTGCTGCTATGGTCGCTGCTGAGGATTACGCCCGCCGTTTTGAGTCTGGTGATATGGCGGTGAGAATTATTGGTCATTTTTTTGTTTTCATTTTAATAATGTGCTACGAGATGTTTTGCAATTTAGTTATTGTTTTATGTGTTTTTGTACGGTGAATTTGGGGAGGTTAGACTTTTAATATGTTGGCTAGTAATGTGGGTAATTAAGTCTCTGGATGCTTATATTTTTATCTACAAATACGTTTTAATGGTTTGGTGGGTAACACCTCCGAATTTCCTAGTAATGTTATCCGTAATTGGCAGATTGTGTTGAATTTAGAGTTCAGGACGATTTGGTGTTTAACTTATTTAATTATGTATGCTTAACTGTTGAATAAACTTATATTGGTGATGTGTGTAAATATAATCTGGTGGTGGTGGTGGTTGGTGTGGTGGTGGCACTTGAAGTCCTCTATTATTTCATTTCTTTTTTAGATATCCACTCGGCTTTACTTATGTACTATCCTTAGAGATTGGAAAAGGGCACTTTAGATTATTTTTTGATAGCTTGTACTGCAGCTCTGGCAAAGTTTAGTTTTATTTCTTTTTTATCAAAATTACAAATTCAATTTCAGGTTGCTTCTATAACTGGAGATGAGCAAGGGCTATCCAACACAAATGTAATGTGTCGAATGTGTTTTAATGGTGAAACTGAAGGAAGTGAAAGGGCAAGGAGGATGCTTTCGTGCAAAAGTTGTGGCAAGAAGTATCATAGAAGCTGTTTGAAGTCATGGGCCCAAAATAGAGGTAACAGTTGGAGATTAAAATCTTTAAGTTGTAAAAATCCTTTTGTTTTCTTACTTGAGGGCTGATTGCAGATTTATTTCACTGGAGTTCATGGACCTGTCCGTCTTGTCGAATCTGTGAGGTACTCATGGATGTGCTTAGTAATTAATTACATTTTTGTTTGTTCTTAGAAAATAATCTATTACTGAAGTTGCACATGTCAACATATGGCTTTTTGTCCATATGCTTATTGTGTCTATTGAAAAGCTTGGGCACGTCAGCCTTTGGCCTTTTTTTCTACCTGTGCTATTCTTTAAGGTTGCCCAGATATTCATTTATTTCTGCATTGCTGCCATTTATTGGCAGCTTTCCTGATGTTTTTATTCAATAGGTTTTGCTCTTAAACGTTGATGCCTTTTGATTTTACTAGATATGCCGAAGAACTGGAGATCCAAATAAGTTTATGTTTTGCAAAAGGTGTGATGGTGCTTACCATTGTTACTGCCAACATCCTCCACACAAGGTGAGTTGTTGAGTATGTTTTCCTGTATTAGTTGTCATTTCTGAGTTGAGATAGCATTATTAACAGTCAATTTCTTGATGGCGCAGAATGTCAGTTCTGGACCATATTTATGCCCCAAACATACAAGGTGTCACAGCTGTGGATCTTCTGTCCCCGGAAATGGTCTGAGTGTCAGGTATTGATCAGCATTTGAGAGACTTTGCACATAAATGTAGCTGTCTTGGTGCATTTTGATGTTTGGATACTGTTGTTATTATGTGATTACTCATTGAAATGGGAAAAATGGTACTTTTATTAAGATAGACAGTGCTTTGTAATTGATATAGTCCCTTGATATATTAATAACTTTTGCTTTAGTAGTGTAATGCTTTTGTAACTCATAAGCTGGGCCATTCATTGCCATATCTAATGGGGGATATCAACCTGTCTCTAAGGGGAGGTGAATTAAAATTTCTTCAATCCTTTAGATTTTCTGTTTGTATACCTTAAGCAACGGATACATGATTGTGATGATGATGATGATGATGATGGATGAATTTTGTGAATAAACCAAAAAATTTGATGCACATCCTTGATTTAGAACACCCGATTAATCTGCCAGGAGAGGCTTCTTGATAAGATGGGCCACTTTATCTCTGTAGTTCACGTGCCTATATAATTGGGACAAGGATATTATCTTCTCTACTATCATGTTGATTATCATTTTTTGCTTTTAAAACTTTCAGGTGGTTTCTGGGATACACGTGCTGTGATGCTTGTGGAAGATTGTTTGTGAAGGGAAATTACTGCCCTGTTTGCTTGAAGGTATTGTAGACTTCACACATACTTGCTTTTAGTTCAGTATTAATGATGATCAGAATTAAAGGCTCAACCATCAGGTAGAGTTGGTGTAAATATAATGATTTTTGTTCAAGTCAACACATCAGTCATTTCTATACTATATATTTATTTCTCATTGATAATTATTTGGACATGGACTTATTGTTAGCTTATGCTCTTTCTGTGTTAGTGTAGCCTGATTTTCGTACATTTACTTGATGAAATTGGCTTGACCTTGTAGGTTTATCGAGATTCAGAGTCAACACCAATGGTCTGCTGTGATATTTGCCAGCGCTGGGTGCATTGCAGTTGTGATGGCATCAGGTTTGTTGCAGCCCTTTTTCATTGCTCTTTTTCATAAACAGAACTGAGTGTGAAAAATCAATGGTGCACATGTTTGTTTGTCTTTGATACATGATGGTGATGGATAATATTATATTGGTGGATGTAATGTTGGCTTATTCACGTGCCATGGCTGTGGGTCACCTTATTTTTTGCTGCATATATTAGTCTTTTTTTGAAGTGGCTGAGCAATTTGTCTCTGCGTACACTGACTTTTAATTTTAATTAGCAAGAAAGCCTTCTTTAGTTGTGGACAAATATGAGAAAGGACAGGCTTTGCCTCATGTTGGATAGCCTAAACTGTGAACGATGACATTTATCGAGCCACATGAAAAAGATAGATATTTGCTATGTTATAATCCATTTATGATGCATTTTAAAAGAGAATTTTTGAGTGTCAATTTGAGCTTCGGTTAGAGGACTCATTTGTTTATAACAGGAAAGCATGGCATGTGTCATGGACCAAGGGAAAGCATATTTTTCTCTGCCAATTCTTGAAGCAAATGAGCCCTGACAGAAATCAGGGACAAAGCTAACACATATCTGGGGCTATTGAGTATTTATATTGTTTTTTGTGGTATGACTTCTGAGCATGCTCTCTAACTTTTTGCTGCAATGCTAAACTGGAGACTAGTGGTTTTATGCTTTGTTGCGATTGATAGTAATGTAATCTGTATGAGCTAATTGCTTGCCAAAAAGAAGATTTTTGCATAATAGTTTTCTGTTGCTTCTTTGGCCCTGTTAGTTTTATTTATTTCTTATGTCTTGGTCCTCTTGGGTTTTGTGATGTCAGTAAAACTTATTCTTAAACAAATGTCTTGCAGTGATGAAAAATATCTACAGTTTCAAGTGGATGGAAATCTCCAGTACAAATGTGCTACATGTCGGGGAGAGAGCTACCAGGTTTGTTAAAAATTGGGGATCTATTTCTTGCTCATGTCTGTTAGTGATGTGGTGTGTGCTGAGGTTTTGTGGCTGTTAGTGCTTTTGTTTCTTCTTCTTAAATATCTTTTTAAATGCTTAAACAAAATTTACATTACCAGGTAAAGGATCTTGAAGATGCTGTTCAAGAACTCTGGAGAAGACGAGATAAGGCTGATCGAGGTTTAATTGCAAGCTTGAGGGCTGCCGCAGGGTTGCCAACTCAAGAAGACATATTTTCTATTTCACCTTATTCAGATGATGAAGAAAATGGTCCTGTGATGGTAAAAAATGAATTTGGACGTTCTCTAAAGCTCTCACTAAAAGGGTTAGTTGATAAGTCGCCGAAGAAGAGCAAGGAATATGGAAAGAAATCATCAAGTAAGATATCTGCTAAGAAAAAAGGTTCTCAGGCTTCTTTAATTAGTAAAGCAGAACCACATGAACATGACATTAGTGATGATGCCGGGCCTTATAAAATAGGACCAAATGTATATTCTTCTCCAGTTGCTGGGATTGTAAATTATGCTGATGGAGTTTGCTCTGTTAATCAGCCAGGGGTTTTGAAACATAAGTTTGTGGATGAGGTAATGGTGAATGATGGAGAAAAGACGTCTAGAATTGTGAAGATTAAGAGTAATAAACCTCATGATTTGGATAGTGGGGATGATACTGAAAAACAGACCAACAAGTCAAAATCTGTGAAGGCTAAGAAGTTGGTTATAAATCTAGGTGCAAGAAAAATAAATGTAACTAATTCTCCAAGATCTGATGCTTCAAGCTACCAAAGAGATCAAGATTTGACAACTTCCAATGGTATGTCATTTGAGTCCTTGTACTAAACTAGGAATGGATTATTATGATAAAAATAGTGTATTTAAGCAAGATGAGGTTCAATAATTTGTATTTTATTCATTGTTGATGCTGTCTTATCAGTATAATTGTTAAACATATGCACTTATTCTCATTTTTTCTTGCTATTCGGTTTATTTATCGATCAGTTTTCTTGAGCAGGCAGCGAAGATGTAGGCCAACATGGAATGAATGTCAGGTTTGCAGGTGATAGACATGAAGGCACTAGTGATGGTAATCTCACTAGTCTATTTTTGTACTGATAAATTGACCCAATGCTGCTATAATGCCATGGTTGGAATGTATAAATGATATCACTGTAGCTATTATTACTAACATTAATTGTTTTTACAACTTGTAGCAGATACAGTTGATCACTCTAGCCAAATAAAAAGCTTGAAGTTTCCAATAAAGGAAGGAAATTTTATCAAGTTTGGAAAAGTGAAACCTGAAACTTCCAACTTAAATCCCAAATTTGAGAGAGGAAGCAGTGCAGATGGATATGAAACTGTCCCTTCAGATCATACTCGTGTCTCGTCAGGTAAAAGAAGCATTGATGGAAGTGGGACTGGAGTTGGGCCTGTAAGTGAAGTCTCTGCATTAAGAGGTTCAGGGAAGCAACCAGAAGTCAGGCCTGAGACGTATGCTGAAAGCAATGATGATTCTGGTGATACACCTATTTTGCAATCATTGCCGAAAGATTCCAAATTTTCACTGAAGTTAAAGATTAAAAAACCTAATATTTTAAATCAGTATTCTCGAAAACCTCCACCTGAGGAAGAAAAGAGTTCCATAAGGGGTCAAAGGTCAAAAAGAAAGAGACCGACAAGCTTGCTGGAGAAGACATCTTTTATTGAAGATGAAGATGCCACACAATCACATCAAGACAGTGAGATGATGGAAGCTAGTTGGATATTGAAGAAGTTGGGTAAAGATGCTATTGGAAAGAGAGTTGAAGTTCATCAACCATCTGATAACTCATGGTGAGTTTCCCTTTTTACCCCTTCTCCTTGGGAGGGGGTTACTGTGGAGTTATAGCAAAGAACATAGGAAGTAGATTTGTAAGGGAGTATTGGAGTTTTGGGAGTTAGCATAGGAAGGTGTAGAGCAGTGATTATGTAGAAATTGATCTGTTCCTATCACTCCTCTACTTTTGTTCTGCAGCAGGAAACAACTTGATGGATGTTTCCTTTGTTCTTTAAATACAACAGAAATTATGAGTTTGGTGCTGTGAGAGGATTGTATCCTCAATAGTCGAAAACTTATCTGCTTCCCCTTGACTTGTTTGCCCTCTGCCCAGTGAGTCTGCATGTATGCATGCATGTCCCATTCTTGTACTTAAAAGGAAAATGTGTTTGCTGTTATATAGAGATGGAAATGAGTTTTAGAACCCTTCATGTCATGACTGGAAAATTTGGTTATGTTTTGGGTTTATATCTCTTTTTGGCTGTTGATGATGACTCATTGGGCAGGCATAAGGGAGTGGTATCCGACGCTATTGGAGGCACAGCAACATTATCTGTTACTCTGGATGACAGTAGAGTAAAAACCTTGGAACTCGGGAAGCAAGCGGTTCGCTTTGTTCCTCAAAAGCAAAAGAGGACAAAAACATGAATGTTTATCTTTTTGGCAATTGTTGATCATCACATGTGGAGACATCTTCCATATTAGAGGTGAAGTACCAGTCTCCATTCCTCAAAGACTGAACAGATTCAATTTAATATTTTCTGGTTGCTTGTATCACTGCTGATAGATGTTTCTTCAAAGAATTGTTCATTGGGGCAGTTCACTCAGTTGAAGAAATGATCCTGGACAACCGGAGATTACTTCAAAGGAGCAGTCTCTATTTTTATTTCCTTTCCAATTCCCTCCCTGTATTTTTTATGCATAATTGATCTAGAAAATGTAGCCTTATCTTCCCAATGCTCTGTATGCTGTATTGAGGCATCTAGATAACCATGCTTTGTCTTAGTGATTTTGATTATGTTAGTGGCATTTGCCTTGTTATTAAAAACTTAGAATTAGTCCATGCCTTCAGAGGCAAAATCTGCGTTTGTGCAATTTATTTGTTGTGGAATTTCCTTTGTTTCATGATAATAGATTTGCCAGATTTACATGCAGGAATCACTTGTGGCATGTGATAAAATTGCGTTTTCTGAGCTAAAGCATGTGCATTCGAAGGATATCGCTGTGGCAGTCTTAGCTGTCTTTCTAGTCTTGATTTATCAGATTTTAGATGTGGCATAAGTTCCACTTTTTAAGTTTTGCATTAAGTGTTTGTTTCTTATATGAGCTTATCAAAGAAGAATGGGAATTAATAATCGCTCAACTACTAAATTAGAAGCATATTCTAAAGGAGAATAAATAAATTGAATGAATTTTTATATTTTTTTTATAAATAGTTCAGTTTAAATTTCAATAGAATAATGTCATTAAGTACATTCAATTGTAACTTTTTTAATAAAATTTTAATTGTTGAGATACTACAAATACAATTGATTATATTTTAATTTTAAAAAAAAGAAAAAAAAAAAGTTACCCGTTCAGTTTGCGGCTAGCTATTCCCAAAGCTAGGAGCGACATCGTTTTATGAGTCGTCTCGACGGAAATAGAGCCACATTGAAAGAGAGCGTTTTTCATCCCACCATCTGGACTCCGTACCCAGAAAGCTTCAGTTTTATAACAGAAGCAACTGTTCACAGTGCATGCACCCAGACAAAAGAGCAGCTGAAGAGAGAAAGGAGCCGACGAATGCCCCAGATCGTTATGAGCGATTCGTTGTCCTGAAGGCGCCAAAAAGTAACTTCATTTTCTTTCCCTTGTAACCCCTCTCTTACTCTGAAACTCACCGTGTCCAGCGCTTTTTTTCTCTTCTTCTAAACCTTACTTTTCTTTGTTAGGGTCTCGTACGAGAGAGACACGAAAATAATTAATGCGGCGTCGTTCACTATTGAGAGAGAGGACCACACCATCGGGAACATTATTCGCATGTATTTATCGCTTATGCTGCGTTTCACTGAACTTTGAGCTTAATCGGACTATAATTTCTCTTATCGCCTTTGGTTGGTTTAACTAGGCAGTTGCACAGAGACTAAAATGTTCTCTTTGCAGGCCACAAGCTTCCTCATTCTCCCCAATATAAAATCCTCGTTAGGGTTAGTGCTTTTCTCGTTTATATACATGGGTATGGGTATCTTTTCCGATTCTCATTCGAAATGAGTTTGTAGTAAGTCAGTTTGTCCTTCAGCGGTTCATGCTTAATTAGCATGAGTGAAATAGCTTGAACATTTTATGGGCGGATGCATATCTTGTTTGTTCTCGGAGTTTTTTATTTCAAAAAAACTTGGTGAATTGGGAATTTAGATGGAAGTCTTTCTAACAATTTTTGGGTTTCAAGTTGTAACCTCTTTGACATGCTTTTTTGATTCACACGGCTAGCCAGTCTTCACCCATGCAAGCATATAACCAAACTATCAATGATCTAGACAAGGACCTTGACCATTTGAAGAACGAATTTGAATACCAACTTAGCAATCCAGAGGGTATTGTACTTTTAAATGTTAATCACTATGTTTTATAGTTTAGTATTTTACTCTGGTTTAATCAGCCTGCTAGCATATTTTTAACATGCTATGCGACATCTATGTTCAAGTATGATGCCTCATTCAACATCGTCTATGTAACATTTTTTTTGGCACAAACACTACTTTTCATTTTCAAGCACGCATTTGTATTATCAGACTTAACAAAGTTTTTAGGTGCATACTAGATTTTTGAGGTGTCCTTTTGGGCGCAAAGTTTGATTCCCCCTTAAAATGTATACAACTGTCTTTTATTTGCGGTAGTTCTTTCTTCCTTGTCCTAGGTGTTGTTCTGAGATGCTTCTTTTAGGATGTATCATCTAGGTACACCTTTTGGAAAGGTTAGATCTGACTTATGCTACCAAGTTTTCTATTGTCTGCTAGAATGGTATACAATTGTACATCGCTCAGGTAGTTCTGCTGTAATACAATTTCCATGAGTTTTTAAGTTCAAATCTTAAGGGGAGTTCTGCCTGAGATTTATTTTTTATATTTCTCTTAGAATGACTAGCTAGCAGCAATTGGCTACTTGACAACTACAATGTAATTTTATTGTGAGTGCACACTTTGCTAATTTTTGCTGGACAAAGTTACCATTCAGCTGTAGCTTTATTAACAATGAACTAACTTATTGAAATTGTTACTTTCGCATTTAGTTTTAGTGATGCAACGCCTCTGGCTAGCAATTTTGTCTTTTAATAAAGATTAGTTCTTTGGAGTAAAAGTGTGGTGCCAGGAGCTGCACTATTTCATTGTGATGAGTTTTGCTGCCTCTTTTCTCACTGGCATATTGGCATTGGGTATAGTTACTAGTTGGGGATTCATAATTCATATAAAATACAATTCATGATATAGCTTTTGGTTCCAACAGTCTTGTATTTGCAAATGGGCATCCTTATGTTTTGGGTCGTGGTCTTGCATTTACTTTAGGTGACAATAATCTGCTTGTTTTAGATAGATTATTGACTAATTGGTATGAATATTTAGAGGATATTATATATATATATATATGTGCTCGTGTGTGTGCATGTGTGCGCGTGTGTGTATGAATTATGTAATTTGTTAGAGGGTATTGTGGTGTAATTTGATATTAGACTGCTTACATTTTGAGAAAATGAAAGAACATACATGCACGTCCTAGTTTCTGTTATTGATTTCTTTGTTTGTTTAGCTCACAAAATGCTCTTTTCAAACTTTGTTTTGATGCCTCTAAATTTCTGCTTGTAGGCTGAGATGTCGAAGTTTTCTCAGGACTACTAGCTCGCCAATTAGTTGATTGCGTTTGATGGCAATTTGGATGAAGACAATGAATTTGACGGGTTTTGTCAGTTTTGAGTGTAATTAAGTAGTGGGTTGTAGAATATGCTCAAATGTTAAATTTATATTGTGACAAATGTTAATCAAGTTTTGTCATCCTGATCTGTTTGTCTTAATGAGAGTTTATTAAACCTTTTCTTGGATTTGAACCACCGTATCTTCATGTTTATATGCAACTTGTTACTTAGTCTGGTCTGCCCTAATAACAAACTAGGGCAGAACCTGTGATTATTCAGAAGAAAAATGAAAGCATAGTGTGTTTTTCGGAGCTGCGAAGAAGAGAAAATTAATGCTAGAGAATAATCACTTAGTAAAATCCTTCCTTTTCATTCAATAAGAAATTACAGTTCTTATCACTGCTGACTTGCGTATTTGTCCATTCTACAACTATATATTGTACACAAGTATTCTGGTTCTTTCTTTTCCTACCTAAAGTGTTTTGATCTATTTCACACTAGACATTTACATGATAGAGAACTCATCATCCACACCGTCTAGTTCTCCTCTAAGATGGTGTTGTTGAATGATCAAAACAGATGTCTTCTGTGAGAAACTAGACCCTGAAAGCACATCCCCAACCGGACCTAATTCCGGACACTGCTGCCAATCATTCATCCCGACTGTCAATATTGAGTTCACTCTCCCTCCTCGTCCGACGATGATTAATGCATAATTCCCTTCCAGTGATCTCAGAGTTGAGTAAGTCTCAGCTGAATTGGCTACATGCTTCTCCATATAAGATACAGGCCCTCCTGCAACACATCGTTCGTAGAAATAAGCGAAATACTCGTCATCTAGCTTCATCTCTGCTTCTTGCTCTGCAACATTTACTCTATACCCAGCTCTTCTTGAGTTGTTATCTGGATTGTCGTCGAGCAAGAATCTGATAACGGTGAGCTTTACTCCTGGATGTTTCGCAACACGGCCAGCATAAGCTAGTGCTTCTCTGTCATCTTTGCCGCCGATGAAAATGACTGCTACAAGGAATGATCTTGCCGTTGTTGATATGTTCTCTGCCAATCCAAGACCTCTATCCACGAGAATCCCCACTGAACATGGAGCATTTCTAAGCATCTATTTCAAGCCAGAACCATCATTAATCAAGTGGAAAATTGATTATTTTACTTGTTAAATTGAATTACGCCTCATTGAAATTAACATTGAAGACTATGAACAAAATAGTAATTAAATTTGCAATGTTACCTTCCGGTTCACGTATCGGAAACCTGGATTACCCCCATCTAAAGTTCCATCTGGTCTTTGATTCTTGTGAAATGGCAAAATGATTAAGTTGGTCATCAGGTCTTCTGCTAAACCGCAGATATCTTGAGTCATAGTATTAAAACTTGAAAGAGCAAGCATTCTTCTAATACTGATACCATCCCCATGTTCGTCAATATAAGCTTGGATTGACTGTGTTATTTGATCTCTCATATCTGTTACTTCCTTATCAGTTACTGTAACAGTATCCATCCCATCACTCTTCACCAATGTAGCAGCTATTTGTTCTGTTAGTTCAATCATGTCGGTTATATAAACCAAAATTCCGGGATCAGCCGGTCCTCGAGAAATCTCCAGGAAGTTGATTGTTGCAGGTACATTATGGGTTCCATGAACACATAACAAGATTCGAGCCTCGCTTGTCGGATCGAGCCCTTGAAGTGCTCTTCGATGAGTTGGCGCACGTTTTCTTGCTCTTTGAATGATTCGCGTAACAATCGATGGAGTATATACAACAGTGAAGAAAACAACTATCACCATCATTGTACTTGTTGAAGTAGATATGACATCATACTGCAATAAGTTTAACAAATTGATAAATCAAGTTCATCTGTCAAGTTTAGCTTATCCTAATTCTGCAGAAGAAGAATACAAGAACTTACTATGCTCGTAAGAATAGCGACGAATATATGGAAATGACCCTTAGCAGTCAAGAGCAATCCGAGCTCAGCCGACTCGCGCCAGTGGTAACCTAACATTGCACCACAGATGACAGTTCCAACCATTTTTCCAAACAGTGCTATCGCTATAAGAACGAAAAATCTTGCCCATGTTCCCCATAGTCCAGGTTGAAATTTTCGAAAATTTGTATGATACCCCATCCAAAAGAAAAAAAGAGGGTAGAAAATTGTTGTTAATAGATAATTGATTTTACCAACTGCCCATTTTGACACTCTACCTTCACTTGGTAAAAAAATTCCTGCCATGAATGCACTTAGAATAGGACTATATCCATATATTGGCGAAGCAGTACAAACCAAGACCATAAATGCAATTGAGAGCACCAAGTGTGAGCCTTTCATAGGTTTCCCTTCTGGGTTTTCATTGTTTACCCAGTTCATAAAAATAGGCGAAATTTTTGCAGCAAAAATCGTTTGCAGTAACAATGCAGAACCCATAGTTAAGGCTTTTGTAAATCGCGCAGAAAAATCAGCACTAGCTCTTGCTGTTGGAGAAAGAAAAATATATCCAATAGAAACTACAAGCATAGATATCATATCAGAATGCACTCCTGCTGCAATTACAAGCTTTCCTATATCTGATTTTCCTATTTTCAGATTCGTTATGATTCGAGTTAATATATGAGAACCACTGCCAGAAAGTGTGATTGACAGGGAAAGGGTAAAGCCTATATCTGCAGTTTTAAAGTAGGTCAGAAATGGGGTTATAGTGCAAGTTAATATAAATGTAGATATCATTCCTGCATAGGCTATTATAGCAGGTTGAGTTGGTGCTTTAAATATTACATATGGATCCATTTCCATTCCTAATACAAACATATAACAAATCATCCCAAACTCTGCTACGAAATTTAGTGTTGTTATGAATTTTTCGTCGAACGAATCGCGAACCCATGATATGTTGCCAATCAGCATCCCTATCTGCACAAAACAAACATTTCACAGACACTAACCTTAACAAAACTCATCATTTCTATAAATATGCATTTCCTGTAAAAATCGATTGGATAACAACTAGCCTTCGAGTCCAAAGAAACAGAAAAAAGTTATAAAAACTTACGACAATATCAGAAGTTATGCGAGGTTGAGACAATGGCCTTAGCATATGGTGCAGAAGATGGCTGAGAACAAATGTCAGGATGAGTCCAATAACTTTTCCAGGACCATTTTTAACAGTGTAGGTAATAAAATTCTGACAAGTTGCTGCTTCTTCGGATGCTGCCTTGGCCTGTACTTGGGTTGCCATTTTCTTTTCTTTCCCTTCTTGATTTTGTGCAGCAGAGTTTTTCTATTGTTGTTATTATTATTATTTATTTATTTTTTATTTTTGGCTATACCATTTTTCCAGTTTTGTTTTCTTTTTCGTTGCAAACAAAACTAAGGTCACCATTTTTCTCCTCCTTTGGTTTCTTTACCAGACGAGCTTAGTGGTGGTAATTGATTGCTTTCTTTGAGGAGAAATTGAAGGAATAACCTGAGGAGATTAAGCTATGGTGCTTATTTTAGAGGCTTAAGAGAATTATAACAAAAAAAAAAAAAAAAAAAAAGAAAACATTATCAAACACAGAAAAGATGGGGTAAAAATTATCCACATTTTTTTTACAGTTCTAATTAACTGTCATTAATACTTAATCAGCAGAGTTTAGCATATTAAGTTTACGATTACGCTTATTAAATTTAGACAAACGACATGATATTGACTGAAACCACATAATATGTTTTTTCTTTCGCATTTTTAAACGACAAGACGTTATTATTTTTACAAGCATTCAGCAATTCCATATCAATATATAAACACTTACGAACCAAAGCACATGGTTATGATATAGTTTTTTTTTTTTTTTTTCCATTTTATTTCCAACTCATTTCTTCTCAAATTAAATTATAATTTTATTTTCCTTTTTGATATAATATCTAATTTGAGTCTTTATTGATAAATATTCTATTATTAATGCTAATCAAATATTAACACCTAATTGAAACATAAACTTTTTGTGTTCCTAATAAATTAAATATAGTAAAAAATTACTAAAAATTTAAACATAAATAATGATTTAAATATATTTATTATATATTTTAATATGTGTGGAAATTAAATTAGATTTATTTTATTTTATAGAACTAAAAAAGTATTGAGGACTCTTCAAAAGTTTAAAAAAAAATATAAACATAAATTTATTATTTATTAGTAAAATTTGTATATATTATTTGACTCATTGATTGCATGAACTTAATAAATAAATTTGAATTCAAGCCGTTAAAATTATGTAAAAATCCAAACAATTTTTTTTCTAATCGAATTTCGACCAACTCAGGATGGCTTGATTCATTTGTAGGCTACCTCCAAGTGAATGAGAGAAGAAAGATTTCATAATTTAGGTCCCACATTTTTTTTTCTCTCTACAGCTGTCTATCAGCTAAATTTAACGGTTAACAATTGAAAAAGAAAGAAGAAACGAACTTTTAAAAAACGAAAGCGAAATCCCAATCTTTGGTGCAGACAAGCGAAGAGTATAAATAGGAAGAGAGAGGGAAAAAAATAATACCCAAAGAAAAGAGAAGCTATAAAAGCCAAATTTTCAATTCAATTTCAGTTATTTTCACTTTTCATTTTGATATTTTTTTTCCATTGTGGAGGAACCTCGGTGATCAACTCTCTGCCATTTTTCCCGAGGCAATCCACCAATCCACAATCTACCATCCGCATTTCCCCTAAATTTATTTATTTATTTTGAACCTGCCCATCTCAATCTTGTTATTAAATTTTGGATATGCATACATATCCATCTTTACTGGTTTTCGAGGGAGAATTTTGGTTTTTTTCTCGTATATTTTCAGGGAATTTTCTGGGTATTTACGTATAGGTTTTTGAAGGGTGTGGTAGTTAATGCATAAAGAAACAGAAATAGATTTTTTGTGGGTATTGTATATATTTAGGGGAAATAAAGATGGGCACGATGTCGAGTCAAGTTATGCCCGTTTGTGATATATTATGTTTCTTTTGCCCCGGATTGCGTACGAGGTCGAGGCAGCCCATCAAGCGCTACAAGAAATTGCTTTCTGATATATTCCCTCGAACTCCGGTTAGGCCTTTTTCTGCCCCCCTTTCTTTTTTAATTTGGTATGAAATTGAGTTTGAGGTTGTGTTTTGTTATGCCGCTTTATGCAATTTTCTGTTTGGTTCTCAAGGGAAAATGTGAGGAAAAAAGCAAATGGAGAATCTCATTATCTGATTGCCGAGGAAAGGTGGCAAAATAAAAGTCCACCTCTCTGCAGTACTTATTGTTATTTTATTGTTGTATGTTAGTTGAGGGAATGTGGGGAAAGCGAAGTGGAATTCAACTTACAGAGCTGGATAATTTGGAAATTTGGTGATTTGGACTAGTGGTGATTTCCAAGCTTTTTGGACTTTTAGGTACAGTTTGAAATAAATGAACCATGATTATAGAAGTAAATGAATTCCAAGTAGAATTTTTTTACAAATGAATTTGTTATATTTGGTATGCTACAATTTAAAATGAGAAATTCAATTGAATTCTACAAAATTATGATTGGAATAATTCTTAGATGAAAATTTATTTGTCTTTATTTTCTAAAATAACCTTGACATAATGATTTAATAAAAATACCAATATAAATAAATTACTCATATTCCACTATAATTAATTGATTAAATTTTAAAATTTTAAATTTTATGTCCTTGCAAATGTTTAAATTTTATTTTTATTAATAGATTAAAATATACTAGAAAAAATAAATGAAGACAGTTTAATTAATAATATTTGACGTGAAGGGGCAGTTTAATCAATATAAATATTAGTGAGTTAATATGTGGAATTCATTTGCAAATTCCAACAATTTTATAGGATTTGAAGTAAACTAATCCAATTTCATAGAATTTAAATCCATATTTTTTTTTATTCCAAACACAAAATTTTAGATTTCTAAATGAATTCCACAAAATTTTGTGGAATTCATTTGTTCCAAACGGGCTCTTAATAAAGAATAGTTTAAACATAGCATTTCTTTGTATGGGCTTCTGTGTCTGGTAGGCATGCTGGATATGTGTTTCCTAAAGGAAATTTGGAAAACATGGTCATTATGTTTTTAGATGTTTTTCCTTGTATGCAGTATTTCTGTTTTGCCTTTTGGGCCTAGCAATTCAAGTAAAGGGGAACAAATATTCTGGTTTCAAATGTGTCCTTCTGTTTTCAATAGAGGCCTCCACTTTAAATTTTTTCCCTTTATTTCATCATTGTAAAAATCTTATTATGCCTCTTAGAATTACTAGTGAGAATTGTAGTGAACACTTGTAAAATTTATTTGTTATACAAATTGGTGGCCTATATAATTAGATATTCTTCCTTCAATGTGAAATTTTTTCAGTTGTCCCTTCATCTTAGTTCTTACTCTATGTATAAGCAAATTTGGATTTTAAGTTATCTATTTATTTTTTTTATTTCACTTACTGCATTGTGCATTATTGTTGTACAAGTGTTTGAGGTTCCTTTAGTTTTATCCTGTTTAGTCGTTTCATCTCTAGAACTTGTTTCTGCTATTATGGCAGGATGAACAAGTAAATGATCGAAAGATCGGTAAACTCTGTGAATATGCAGCTAGAAACCCTCTCCGTATTCCAAAGGTGAAAGCTTTATTTTCAGAATATCCTGTTCTTGTACCTAATTATACAATTCAACTCTGTCGTTCTTATGTTCATTTATTTCGTAAGAGAAGCTAAAGGAAGTTGATTGGATGATTACAATTTAAGCACTATGTTTGATTAAGTACTTCTCGTTAAATCATAAGTGTTCAGAAAGCATGAACGTGGAAATATAAAAAAGTGGTAACTAATCAGATTGTTTTATGTGTTAGAAGATATAAGTCATGGGAACAATTCATAGTGCATTTATTCATAATGCGTGCTAAAGGGGTCAAGTGGAATGAGAAGGGATTTATTAGATGCTATTGAGAAAGAATCTTTGGTCAAAATGATGTGGTAAACCATTCATCTAGTCCCATCCTTTTGGTTGAACTCACTTATGGTTTTCCTATGTGAAAATAAACAGAGAAATGAAATGGCGAAAAGTAGTTTTGGCAGAAAAGTTATATTCATGGCAATAGTTCTTATTGAGCATGTCAACAACTTATTATGGGTCTACTTTTTCTTCTCCTATTTCGACTTATAGATGCATGAAATTAAATTAGGGAGGGATTAAAGAGTTAATGCTATACAATTGTTCGATGATTTTACATGGAGAGGAGAAGAGGTAGGGATGTATCTGCTGTTGAAAGGTGGGAAAATGAGACAGGAGAAAGCTGAGCGTTTATACGTGGCATGTATAACAATAAGAGATAGAAAACAGACTGAAGAGCAAAGAAAACAATAAAAAACGCACGCATAATGAAATATAGAATGCTTGGCATGTGCAGGAGGACTGACTATTATACAAACTTGATAACAGCTAGAGAAGATTGACTGGTCTGTCGTTCCATTCAGAAACCAGAATAAACTGGAAAGTTAAATTCAAATGTCTTTTTCATCTAGTTTAGCAGAAACTTCCTTGATGCTCAATAATTTTTTAAAAAATTGTATAAATTTACTTATCTGTTAGCATACATCACGTATTCTCACATTCATTTTCATTTCTTTTCATGTACTGATATGAGTTCCCAATATATTAAACAGATAACAAGCTCTCTTGAGCAAAGGTGTTACAAGGATTTGAGAACCGAGCAGTTTCAATCTGTAAGAATTGTTATGTCTATCTACAGGAAGTTGTTGGTTTCATGTAAGGAGCAAATGTAAGTTATATTTACTTATATTAGTTTGAATACATGTAAAAGTCATTACTGGAGTCATTTTTGTTTTACTGGAAAAGTTGGGTGCGCTTTAGTTGTTAATGCATGCTAACATCACTAAGTCATCTGAGTTGAGCTACAAGACTTCAAAACCAGATCCTTCCATAGGTAATCAATTGTAAGCATGGGTAGCCCATATAGCACAATTTTATTCATTTAATGATCTCTTGTCTTGTTGCTTTATCCAATATGATTGTTCCTGCATTTGAAGATTTACTATTTACATGCTTATGCTCTTCTGAATGAACTATGCACGCTTGTGAGACCAATATGTTTTTTTTTTTCATGTATAAATTTGATCAATATTGAATCTCAGAAAAGAAAATGATCAACATGCCTAGTTTAATATAAAGTGTTTTAAAGAATTCAAAAGATAGATATAGTTTCCTTTCATCTATTTTGTGTAAACGTTGTGATCTGTGATATTATGGTATTATGTGACAGGCCATTGTTTGCTAGCAGCTTGCTTAGCATCATACACATTCTACTGGATCAAACTCGACATGACGGTATTCGCATATTAGGGTGCCAAACTCTATTTGACTTTGTCAATAATCAGGTGGGAGTTGTTGATAGGTTTCTTTGTTTTGTGTTATAAAGGTTCATTTTTTGAATACAACTAATCTCTAATCTTTATGTGCACAGTGGAGAAAGCTCATTTCTAATTGACCATCTTCTGATTGTGCAGACAGATGGTACTTATGTGTTCAATTTAGACGGATTGATTCCAAAGCTTTGTCATTTAGTCCAGGAAATAGGAGAACCGGGAAGGATAGAAGACATACGTACTGCTGGGCTTCAGGCTCTCTCATCAATGGTAATATGTCTCATCCCAATGAAGTTATCTTTGACAACATTGTGTTTCCTGTTACTATGTTCATACCTCGAAATGATTCCTTAGACATTTAAATACTTTAGTTTAAGTGAAGTTTTCCAGTTAAATATATAATATTGCACACTGCACTACTGTTCTGTGATTATAATAAAGAATTTCTACTATGATAACTTTCAAGTTTTATATAGTTTTAATGGTATTTGCACTTCTGTCTTGAATATGTTGATGGAAATCCAGGGGGGCAGTTACGCCATTGTTGTTCTTTAAGCTTTAGCTGGGTTTTAAGGAGAATATGTTATGCAATGTGAACTATTCCTTATTTATATATGATACACATCAGCTGAACCATAATGGAGAATATGTTGTGCAATATTACAGTAAATTGTTAATATGTTTTAAGATATATTAGGATTTAGTAGAAAATTTGAGAATGTAGGGAGAGATTTGCATGAGAAATGCTGAAATTTATATATGACTGTACATCAATATTCAAATATGGAGATTGCAACCATGATAGGATGCACCTCTATCTATGAATGGGGGATTAGAATGGTCGCTGTGGGGGAAGGCATGACTTCAAATCTTGTATGATCTTATTTTATTAACTTTATCCTGCATAATAGTTTTTTTATTTTTTTATTGTTCTGTCACTCTAACTGGCTACCATGCAGGTTTGGTTCATGGGTGAATTCTCTCATATTTCAGCAGATTTTGATACTGTAAGTTAACAGGGGATAATTTGACCTTTTTTCTCGTGTTTTTTCTGTTTTCATTATTGCTTGTACATCTACACCTTGTTGTTCACACTTGCCCTGCAGCATGTCTTTGACTGGGAACACCAATTATTTGAGTTATATACATGTCGAACAACTGTGTGGAAAGAATCTTTTGGAAAATTCTTAATTTAACAATTTCGCTTTCACTTTCTCTTTCTCTTCCTATGTTTCTTGTGTGTGTACCTGAACCCACCATCACAGTGCATTTGGTGAGAGATTCTTTGACCATTTTATCTTAAAAATTCAAAAATATTTTCAATGTGTATTTATATTTATGCCAGTGGCATTTGTAACTTTATATTTCCTTGGTAAAATTTCTGAGTCTTAGAGGTTTCTGATATTTTATGCAACGAAATTTTGTGATTACCATCTAACACAATTTTATTATCTCTCTATAAATTAGGTGGTTTCGGTTGTCTTGGACAATTATGAACCTCCAGACAATAGTGCAGATACAGATGGTTTCCGGAGTGAAGGTGTTCAAGATGATTCTCTTTCATCAGATACCCTAAGAAGGATTCCTTCTTGGAGGAGAATTGTTAGTGAGCAAGGCGATGTTAACATATCTCAGTAATTCCTCCTTCTCAAATTAAAATTTTTTGGCCTTGCCCTAGGGAACATGATATGGTTACTGATGTCCACTTCTTCGTTTATTTCTGTCTTATTTGTTCTTTTTTCTTTGTCATTGGATGTAGAGAGGATTTGAAGAATCCTACATTTTGGTCAAGGGTTTGCCTGCATAACATGGCGCAGTTGGCAAAGGAAGCTACAACTGTCAGGCGTGTCCTTGAGTCATTGTTCCGGTATTTTGATGATGGTGACCTCTGGTCTCCACAACATGGTCTTGCTCTTTCTGTCCTGCTGGATATGCAGTTAGTAATAGAGAAAACTGGTATTTAATTTATTTCTTTGTCATAGAATTGTTGCCTTTGGAGCTTAAGTTGTCTTCATTTCCACTGATTTATTTATGCCTTCTTGAATTCCTTTTTGGAACTCTTTTTATATAATAACAATTTTGTTCAATTTGCAGGACAAAAAACACACTTTGTATTGTCCATCTTAATCAAGCACCTTGATCACAAGAATGTACTTAAGAAGCCCAATATGCAACTAGACATTGTCAATGTTGCTACCAGCCTTGCTCAACAAACTAAGGTTCAACCATCTGTGGCTATAATTGGTGCACTGAGTGATATGATGAGACACTTGCGGAAAAGTATACACTGCTCACTTGATGATGCCAAACTGGGGACTGAGGTAATTGAATGGAACCGTAAATTTCGAGTGGCAGTAGATGGGTGCCTTGTGCAGATAGCCTTCAAGGTAAATTCTTCTGAAATTTTTCAGATGACAAGACATCTAATGCCATTTCTATCGGAAATTTGATTGAATGTTCACTCAGATTTTATGTAGTTTCAAAGGTATAATCTCAAAATTTATGATTATATGAACGGTTAGTCTCTTATGATAACTTTTCTATTTTTCTCCAGTGAAGTTATGATTGTAACTTGAAAGGACCATGTGTGCCTCTCTGTATGTGTCTGTGTATGTACATGTCTGTGTATATGTGTCTGTATGTTTTTATGTAGTCCTAAAAGGGAGGAATGAAGGAAAATGATCCATATAACTATTGTGGATATTAAGGCTTTGATTGCATTGGGTTTATGTGTGTGCCTGTGCCTCATGAGCATGTATAATAAAGACTTAACTGACTCGTTCACATTGCAGGTTGGAGATGCTGATCCTATTCTTGATGTTATGGCTGTGATGTTGGAGAATATGCCAAGTATTACTGTCATGGCCAGAACCTTAATTTCTGCTGTTTATCGTACTGCTCAGATAGTGGCATCCCTGCCAAATTTGACCTATCAGAACAAGGCAAGAGTGCACTTAACTTTTAGAATCTCCTAGTCTCTGATCTTGTCACACTAGTTCTACAAGGTTTTATCTCATTTTGTACTTTTGTTTTCTTTTGCTTGAAATTCTTTAGGCTTTTCCTGAGGCATTATTTCATCAATTACTTCTGGCTATGGTCTATGATGACCATGAAACCAGGGTGGGTGCACACCGCATATTTTCTATTGTTCTTGTCCCATCTTCCGTTTGCCCCCGTGGTCCTGCTGCTCCTACTGCTGCTGCTATTGCTGCATCTTTTACTGTTTCAGCTTCTGCTTCTGTTCCCATTCCCAGTAGACCTACCAATATGCAAAGGATGCTATCAAGAACTGTATCTGTGTTTTCTTCTTCAGCTGCTCTCTTCGAAAAATTAAAAAAGGAAGAGAATTCTTCCCAAGAAAATAGTTATGAAGATAGAAAGGAAAAAATTATACCAAACGAGAGTTCAACAGCTAATAATCCTTCCATGCTGAATAGGTTGAAGTCAAGTTACAGCCGAGCTTATAGTGTGAGAAGGACTCAACCATCTGTGGCCGTGGCTGTAACAGCGGACGAGACGCCCATTAGCAAGTTGAACAAAGAACAGGTATATTATCTTCCTATCATTCAAGAATTCCTTATAAAAACATTGTTTGTATCATTCATTACCATTGTTATGATGATTTTTTTTCTTTGGTAAAACAAAAATAATGTGACAGATAATATCCCTTAGGTTGAGCAGTCGCCAGATTACCCTTCTGCTTTCATCTATTTGGGCACAATCCTTGTCTCCTTTAAATACACCTGTGAACTTTGAAGCAATTGCTCACACCTACAGCCTGGTGTTGCTATTTGCCCGGACCAAGGTATTACTATATTCTTGTCAGATTAAATATATCAAGCGTTCTTTTTGAAGTTTTGTCATGATTTGACTTTATGTTCCTATCTTAACTTCTTACCTTTTTTTTAGTGGGATTCACTTTGTGGAATTTATTTCTGATTAACTCTGTTTTTGTGAAGTAGAACTCTAGCAATGAGACTTTAATTCGGAGTTTCCAACTAGCATTTTCCTTAAGGGGCTTTGCTCTTGGAGGAGGTAGGACCTTATGTCTCAAATTACTTACAAATTATTATTTTGTCTTGCTATTTATTAAATTGTAATTCGGCCATATATGCAACTGGTAAGACCCACCATTTATCTTAAAATCCACTATGTTTGACAAATGTCAAAATTATGTTTTACTATTGAACTAATTGCATTATTTTTGTCTAAAATACATCAAAATTGAAACTAGCTTGGAGGGCTGGAATATAAGATGATTCATCTGTTTTTACATCGTAAATTTTACCTATGTAGTCAACATAATTGTTTGATTCTTTTAAACTCCATTGCTCATTCAATAGAGGCTTTATAATGAAGCAAACTCCAATCATACCTCTTACTGCTAACCACTGGTCCACAGTGAGTGGAATATGAGAAAGGTATACTGTTATTGTAGTAATAACTTAAAGTTTGCAAGTCGGAGACTAGTGAAGGTGAGGCAAGCTGTGTGGATTGCTTATACTGACAAGTTGCAATGGTTGCTGTAGAATGGGGAACACTTTGAGGCAAATGCTTGTTGTGCTTTAATGGGAAGGAAAAAAATAAGAAAATAAAAGCAATATATTCTTCCTTGTCGTGAATTTTAGATAATTAGGAGAGGGAAATGGCTTGACATGCTTTTATGGGCATGGCCACGAGTTGGTTGTCAGAGAATTTAGTTATCCTCAATTTTTTTAGTTCATTTTTTTCTTAGCTTGTATATTACATGTTCACCAATTTTATAACACTATGAAGAACTTGATTGCAATATATATATATATATACATGCATTGTACGTGTGCAACAGTCGCATGTAAGGGTATCCCATGTGTGCTGGGTATGCCATCGTTTCAGCTGATGAAGCTTCTTTATGACTTTTTCAGGGCCACTTCAGCCATCACGTCGCCGTTCCCTCTTTATTTTGTCAACATCTATGATTATCTTTTCATCAAAAGCCTTCAACATCCCGCCTCTCGTTTCATGTGCTAGAGCTACAATCACAGATAAAACAGTAGGTGTTTCAGTATTTGATAGGCTTGTTTTACTTGTTTTATTTTCCTACCACTTAAGTGCATCACCTTCACTCTTTCCCTTTAGCAAACACATAGCATATTTTGCCCTTAATTTCTTTGGTTATATATTTTTTAACTTTATGAAATAAATGCATATTTCTTAGCATTATATTTTTCTACCACCACTTCTTATCAGGTCGATCCATTTCTCAAATTGGTGGATGAGTGCAAGTTACAGGCCGTTGTCAACCCAACAGGCCCGAGAAAGGTTTATGGATCTAAAGAAGACAATGAGGATGCTCTAAAGTCACTTGCAGCAATAGAAATAACGGACAGCCAAACAAAAGAATCATTTGCTAACATGATAGCAAAGTTTACTGGAAAATCATCAAAGGTGACCATCATTCAGATGTTCTTAATTAAGTCATTAATATATTGGCATTTATATGGCTAGAGTACTGATAATATGGATTCTTCACAGAAAGACTCTGCCATAAAAGAGCAGTTGCTTAAGGACTTTGTGCCAGATGATGTGTGTCCATTGGGTGCAGATTTATTCATGGAGATACCGGAAGAAAGGTCGGAGCCAGTATCAGAACACAAAGGTTCTGAGAAGGTGATGACTTTCTTCAATTATTTTTTCTTCTTCCCATTTCTATAGAACTTGACACCCTAATGTACAGAATGGCATGAATGCAGGCTGAGCCTCTACTATTCTCAATAGAAGATAATTTACCTAATGCAATCGAAGGTCAAAATAATAGTGGTCAGCTGCTGGGCCCAGAGCTTCCTGCACTTCTGAGTGTTGGGGAACTTTTAACTGCAGTAAGTTGTGTTTAGTTATTCTTCACAAGTGTCCTGGTAAAATCCATCCTTGTTGTTTAATTGTTTAATATGTGATGCACACAGGTTTCAGAAACAACTTATCAAGTTGGAAGATTTTCAGCCTCGACTCCAAATGATATGCCTTACATGGAAATGGCTGGCCAGTGTGAGGCCCTTTCAGCAGGAAAGCAGAAAAAGATGTCTGATTTAATGAGTTCTCAACAAAAGCAAGAAAATATGGTTGAAGTATCTGCTTATGAATATAACCAAGGGAAACAGATGCCATCCAATTTTCAGTTTCAGCAGGTATACTTTATTGTTTTTCTTTAGTGATTCACGCCTAACATTTAAGCATCTCTTTCCCCCTTGTAATTTAGATGCTTCAAAGTTGTCTGATTTTGTAACACTCTGGAACTGCAGAGTGGAAACCCATTTCTCGATGAGAATTTCAACACTCAATTCAACCCTGCATCCACTGGTTTATTGCTTTGCGCATCTGAGTTTCAGTATCACCAGCAATTTCAGTTACCAGCATCAAGTCCCTATGATAACTTCCTAAGGGCCGCTGGTTGTTGATTCTGTAAAAATTATAGCAGCTCTCACGAGTCTCAGACTCTGTAGTGGAGTTTAGTACATATATTTTATCTATACTTATATATATATATATATATGTATGAATACATAGGCTCGGACTATAGGTGGGACTATAGGTGGATCAGTGATTCAGCATCACCATCTCGTCTTCAACATCAGTTAAAGAATGAAGCTTAAATTCTATGAAGGAGTTAAGCATGAAGATGAGCAATGTTTTGTTCTTCCATTCTTTTATTCTTTCATCTTTCTTCCACTTTTTGAAGGGAGGATTTTTGCTTGTTCCTTCTTTTCTCCCATTAAATCAACTTGTGTATATATAAAATTTTCTGAGCGTTCTTTCGCTCCCTCCTTCAAACTCTGCAAGGAGCTTGTAAAGTTTACATATGATACATTATATATATAAAAACTTATTATTGATAAAAGTGAGTTTGTAACATTTGAATTTTCTGTGAATCTCTCTTTATTCTCTGCAAATTGGATGTTTAAATTTACCCAGTGAAAGGCTGTATGGTAAGAGAGCAGTGGGTAGGAATTTTTCAATTCACTTTGACAAAGATTGAAGACAGGTATTGCTTGCAATTATAGAAATGAACTTATAATTGATTTTTATTTAAAAAGACCAAAAGGAAAAATGTTCAGAAACAAAAGGGGTAATGTGATTCCAACGTGATGCACGTTGTAGCCATTACAATCGCTGTCGGCTGTTTTTATTAGCAGTTATATTAATTGTTAATGGTAAATTATTTCTATCCTAGTTTTAAATAAAAATATTTAGTAAAAATAAATTATTTTATTAGCGTTTAACTGTTAATAATAAAATATTTATATAATAATTTTAAATATAAATAATTTTTGATAAAAATAAATATTTGATTAATTATTTAATATAAAAATGGATAAAATGATAGAAAACAAAATGAACAGAAGTGATATACATAGACTTAATTAGAAAATAAGACAAAGACAAATAATAAATTTCGACTTAATAAAAAAATTTATAAAATGCTAAAAATTAATTATGATAACATATGGTTTACAACTTTAAATTTTAAAATAAATATAAAATTACTAAATATAATAATATTTTAATCTAATTAAAATATTAAATGCTATTTCAAACGGGTCGCGAGAGCTTCCATTGACAAAGACAAAGCCCAATAATCCAAAATTAATTAATTAGTTAAAGTAATTAATCAATTTAATCTGTCCTTTCAATCTTTCTCCCCCTCTCTGGAATCTTCTTTGATCGTCACAAAATAGACATTCATTTATTCTCCTACTACTGCCTGTCTCTCCAATAAGCTTCTCTCTTTCGTTATTATCCAAGTAAGTAATTGAATGGTACCTCTTTCACTTTCTGTTTGTTTCCGAGAGAAATTGAATAAGAAAGTATCGAGCTTTAGTATTTTTTGTGCTTGCTTATTTTGCTTCTTCGAAATAAGACTCAACTCTTTCGAGTGTTTAAAACAATGCTTTTTCTTGGTTTTTGTATTGATTTTTTTTCTATCCTTTCTTTCTACTGGCATTTTTTCTCCGGAACCAAGCAAACTCATTTGAATGCGATTGTCGTTCCATTTTGGTTTCTGCCACGAAGTTGTTAGGAAGGCTTGTATATGAGTACCGATTGATTAATTTGTACAGTAATTGAAGTTTCAATTGCTTGGGTCTTCTTGCAGAATTTGAGTCAAGCTTTTTGAGTAATGGAGGACGCTCAAGAGCAGCAAAGTCAACCTATCGGTAATTCATTGTTGTTATTATATACTTATCTGTAGATTATTAAATATATGCTTATGTCTGCAAGTAGTAATTCAATTTTATTTTGCAATGATCAACATGGATAAGGATTCTCAGCTATTTTGTCCATCAAATTTAATGCGATTTTAGGCTGATAATGTCAGGTTGATATGATGAAGTAATTTGATTGGAAATAAATTGCATTGCAATGTATTAAGACTCTATATTTTTCATCTATAAAACTGTAAATTATTTAAGTGTGCTGAGTTTAGCTGTAGAAAAACGTGTGATCATTGTGCTTCAACTGGGTTATTCTATTTCACCTCTTAGAAAGAAAAGAATTTTAATCAAAATACTCAATAGCTTGGCAACGATACGCAAAATGGCTTCAAAAACCTAGCTTTTGTCGAAGATTGTATGTAACATGTGATTATGGAGTTTCCAACATGATTTTCTTATTGCATTTACTAGTAAGTTTCTTTCCTTATGGTCAATTCTCGAGCCAAGTTACTACTGGATAATACCCAGATGCACAATTGGTTTTGCACAGGAAACTTCAGCTTTTAGATCATCATCTTTCACTATTTCAATGTCTAAGATCTTCATGCACATAAAGCTTGTGCCCACTACTGCATTTTTCTGCTTACTATTATTATTGTCTGAATTGGATAATGAATTTCATGCTACAGTCTTCTCCACAAAATCCTGTTATTTGCTTTTCAAAGTAAGGTTAGTGACATTTTTCTTTTGAACTCAAAGCGAATAGCATCAAGTGCCTTTTGTGTACAACCAAGGCACACTTTTTTTTTTTTTTTTTTTTTTGGGATTCCCTTCGTAATGGGCTTTTGGCTGCTTTTGTTGCTAAGCTCTTATATCATCCTTGAAACACCATGAAACATGATAGTTGTTCATATCCTATACTTGCAGGCCAAGATGATGAAAATGAAATAGTTACTGAAAATGCTTCTTTTGTGCGTGGTGATCCTCCTCAAGATGGTGATGGTCCACCAAAAGTTGATTCTGAGGTGGAAATTCTTCATGAGAAAATCACAAAACAAATCATTAAGGAAGGACATGGTCAGAAGCCATCCAAATATTCAACATGCTTCCGTGAGTTCCAAGCAGATATTTATTTATCTTCTGAGCATTAAGATGCTGCCATTTCCTTTTTTTTTTTCGGTATGATGTGTGCCCATGATTCTGGCAAACTAGGAATTCTTTACCCCACTTGATGGCTATTATAATTAGACCACTGCATTGCTAGAATTTAGCTATCAACTGTTCTGTTTTCTTTTTAACCTCTTTTTTTTTTTTACTAGATTGTCCAATCAATATGTGTCTTGTTCTTTTTTTACTTTTTTCATATTTCCTGCATGATTAAGGTGCTTTCTGGATGACCATGTACCTTTCATAAGGCTGGAACTTTTTAGATATTTTATCGAGAGATTCATTTCTTGAGCGAAACAGCTATTTCATTTTTAGATGTTGACGTTGGATGCGCATGACTTGTTATTGTTGCTGATTGGTTGTTTTGCATGTAGGATGCTTCTACTTGGGAATATCTACACTTACTTTGAATTGCATGACATTCATGTCCTTGTCTGAGTTAAGTGTAGAACATCAGAACTACAAGGTGAAGGGTCCAGAATGTTAAAAAAATTATGTATTTATAAGGGTGACTAGTGTTCTAATTTGTGAATAGTAATATGAGTATAATAGCAGGGAGTTCTTGTAGTCAACTTGCTCTCTTAACCATCTGTTAGCTTGGGAATATCTTAAGCATCTGTTGTTTTGTTAAGTTTGTATATGATGTTCAATTTGTTTTCTTATCTGAAGCTCAGTTTAGTGTATGTGGTATAGTGACCTCCACTTTGCTTTTGTTACACAAATTCTGTTTCTGACAAGATTTCAATGTAATGATGATTCTATTGATTATGCTGGAACCTAAACTCTTGCAACTGGTTCTGCACAACAGTACACTACAGAGCATGGACTGAAAGCACCCAACACAAGTTTGAGGATACATGGCATGAACAACGACCACTTGAAATGGTTATAGGAAAAGGTATATATCTGTTATCATGCTGGCTTATATATATATATATATATATATATATATATATATATAATCCTTGTACTTTCTTCAACTTTCTCCAGAAAACTTGTATGCAAACTGGGATCCATATTTTCTTCTGGTTTTAATTCTGCTATTTTTGAACTGCAATTTTGCAACTGCCATCCTCAATTCTTGTACCCTATGATGTCAAAATAGTACGTAGTTAGCAAGTTTTTTTCCAGTGATCAATATGGATTTGTGGGCGTCAAACTTAAAATCATCCATTGTTATTTTATGTGGATTTGATTTAATTGACACAAGTATGTAAGGCTTTCAAAATACGCTGAAAGTTATCCAAAATATAATGGAAGAATGTAGTTATATTGTATTACTTTGGCATAAATTCATTATAAATGTATTTTTCTCCCTTTTAAAATTTGTGATTCTATTGCTTTTCTGCTTTCCTGCTTTCTCGCTGTTGAATGTGTCATTAACTATTGATGGTTTACTGATGTAACAGAGAAGAAAGAAATGGCGGGTTTAGCTATTGGTGTGTCCAATATGAAGGCTGGTGAACGTGCCCTCCTACATGTTGGCTGGGAATTAGGTTACGGAAAAGAAGGAAACTTTTCTTTCCCTAATGTTCCTCCTATGGCAGATATAATATATGAAGTCGAGCTTATTGGTTTTGATGAAACCAAAGAAGTAACTTACAACCCAATATTATGTTCACTTTATTCCTGTGCTTGCCCGATAAATTTATGGATGTGATGTGTTCTAGGGGAAAGCTCGTGGTGACATGACTGTAGAAGAAAGGATTGGAGCTGCAGATCGACGAAAAATGGATGGCAATGCTTTCTATAAAGAGGATAAACTTGAAGAGGCCTTGCAACAATATGAAATGGTTGCAGCCTCATGCTATTGAATAATCTTTTTGCTTTGGAGTTTGCTTCCATATTATATTGTTTTCCTAATTTTTTTCCTGACAAAGTCTAGTGGCATGTTTTCATATTAGGCCATTGCATATCTGGGTGATGACTTCATGTTCCAACTGTTTGGCAAATATCGGGACATGGCATTGGCAGTTAAAAATCCTTGCCATCTTAACATGGCGGCATGTCTAATAAAGCTTAAGCGCTATGAAGAAGCCATTGGGCAATGCAGTATCGTAAGTCTAGTGAATCAATTGTTTTTTTCTGTTTACAGCATTTAAAGATTTGGGCTTCTCACAATTCTGTGTGATAATGGTACAAGTCACACACAACTTTATCACTTGCTTCAACAAAACCATCAAAACTAAGACCTCAAGGACTTTGTTACAATTAGGAGCCATGGATGTAACTTGTCACAACTCTTGGCTGTTCCATAGTTTTCAGTCAACCACCCAAGAAAAATCCATAGCTTTAGGAGGCAACCCATTCTTTTAGAGAATTTGGCAGAATGGAAAGCTAAATAGGAAAAATAGATATTTTTTTTCTTCCATTTACTCTATTAAGCTAACAATTATGAAGATATTACCCTTTCAAAAAAAAAAAATTATGAAAATATTACATTTTTCTTTTCATTTTTATCTTTGTACCTGATTTTGAGGATCTATAGAATTTTGTTGGTAATCCAAATACGATTTTACAGTTGTTTCTTCATTAGCGGCAACTTTTTATGCAATGGATCAGGTACCTACTCAAAAAACCAATTTTGCAAATATAAAATGTTGAAGACAATTCTGCTTGGCAAAAGAGTTCTCATTGCTTTGATAAGTTTTAGACAGATATTTTTTCTGTTATCTGAGTTCAATGTTCAACTATTTAATCCATCGGTTAATGGATTCTCAGGTATTATCAGAGGATGAAAACAATGTCAAAGCAATGTTTAGAAGAGGAAAGGCAAGAGCAGAACTAGGGCAAACAGAAGCTGCCAGAGAAGATTTTCTTAAGGCACGGAAATATGCACCCGAAGATAAGGCAATTGCGAGGGAGTTGCGTGTACTAGCTGAACATGACAGGGCTGTATATAAAAAACAAAAGGAGATATACAAAGGAATTTTTGGACCCCCGCCAGAACCAAAACCAAGGCGAAAAAATTTTGTGATCCTTATTTGGCAATGGCTACTGTCAATAATCTACCGCCTTTTTAAGCGGGAGAGGCACAAATCTGATTAGTTGAAGAAGAAAGGATAATAAAGAGGCGAAGTATGCTAAAAGTTTACTGATTACTTGAATGCTGTAGGTGTCTTCAACCCTATTTTTCAAGTGCCATTATGTTTATCCTACTCTGTACCTGGATATGTATGAACTTTCAAGGTTGTAGACAGATAAGTCTAATTGTTAGTTTTGAATATTACCTGATTTGTTTGTGAATTAATCCTCAAGAAGAGCTTATATTCTCCACTCTTCTCTTGTTTCCAATTGGATTTTTATTTACATTATGGAGGTAATAGCTTGTTTTTCAAGTATCACTCGAAAGGTTTAAGTTGTGTTTAATAATAATTTTTTAAATTTCAATCAAAATGAGAAGTGTTATTTTTATAATGTTCGGTAATATTGTATTTTTATTAACTTTTAAAAGTTAAAATGGTGTTTTATAAAAAAATCAATTTATATAATATTTAAATTTTAGTGTTAGCTCCTCAAATAGTCGGTTATTAAAATAATTAATTTTATTGATTATGCCCTTAATTTGCACTTAGGTCTGAATTGAATGAATTTTATGTTTTTTTTTGTATATTTATGTATTTTCTATAAAAACAATTCATTGTACTACTATAAATATAATTTTATGAAAATTAAAATTAATTAAAACATACTATACCTCAAATGTATTTTTTAAACCAGAAGAGGTGATTGATTGGATTTATTTGAGAAATATTTGCATCAATGTAGTTTCAGGTGCTTATCTCAACATGAATAATGTTCACAAAAAATAGTATTGCATTCTATCTGTTTTGAACAACCATCAAAATATCACATTGAACCAAGAAAATTCATAAAAAAGAAGAAAAAAAAAAATTGAAGCAGCTAAACACAAATTATATCAAAAGCTATTTCTGTTCACTTCATAACCCAAAAAGCAAAAGAACACCAGTATCTACCAAGGTTGTTTGAGCATAGAAGTCCAGGCACAATAAGCACAAACAATCTGTTGAGAAATATATACATAAACGGCAAACGACAAGCTCATTAAAACGACATCTTTCCAGTCACCCTTTTGTTTAGGGCCCAAACTATCTTTCAATCTCTTCCCTAATTTCTCTGCACTATAAAAGATTTGCCTTTTCACAAGTTGCTTTTCTTGCTTTATGTCTTTCTTCTCTTTTGGTGCTATTTGTTCACCTCTTTGACAAGACAAGAGTACAAGAACTCTTGGGCGGTTTCTGGGTTTCAGTTCTTGAATTGATTTGTTATTGTTACGGACAGAGTGGCCCAATGAGAGAGCTGCCATTAATGGAGGTAAGAAAGAACTGGAGATGGTTAGGTTTGAAGGTTATAAATGAAGATGTTTACGTTGGACCATAATAGAGGAAAGAAGATACGCAACTATTCGTCAATTCAACACAAGAAAATATCTTGCACAGGAAAGAAAAGTGTTTGTCTTAGATTTTTCCATCCTTATAGGATATAAAATGGATAAGGTCACAACAGTTAGTACTTTCAGACTGTGTACTTAGGTTTTTTGGGCTTGGCCCAATAAAAAAGCCCATTTAAAATAGAAGGTTCTCTTAAAGTTGATCAATTATTCTTTTGCATTTGGGGAAAAACAAAAAAAGGAATTCACCCAAACTAATAAAATTAAAATATTTTTTATCATATATTTAAAAAAAATCAAAATGCTTTTTAAAAAATATTTAATTTTATTTATTTAGTTCGTAAATGAATTTATAGATCCGATCTAAATAAGTATATGAATTCGTAAATGTAAAAGTACAAATAGCAATAGAACTTTAATAGTATAATAATTTTTTTTTCTTTTTTGAAAATTATAAGAAAATCTTTTGGTAATATTAAATAACAACTCAATATTTGTTAGAGTTTCCTTTTATTTCTATAAATATTTTATAATATTTCATTGCAACATTATATTTTTACTAGTTATAAATTATAGTTCACCTAATTATAGAAGGTGTAGTAAAATATATTATTAATAGAAATATATCTAATTACATATTACATATTTATTAGTTTTTGCCAAATATAACTATGTCATATTAATTATTTGCAATACATTTAAATGATATACTATAAATTGTGCACATAAGCTTTAAATTTAATACCTAAATCTGCATTATTAAAATAATAAGAGAAATTATTTTTTTTTTAGTCCTTGTAATTTATCTAATTTAATTTTTCATCTTTATTTTTTTAAAAATAAATTATTATACTAAATTTTTTCATTTATTTTTATACTTTATCGTAATGAAAATATCATCTCTTACTCTTCCCTGCATTTCTAGTATCTCCTCTCTCTTCAATTATTAATTATTACTCCTCTGTTTCATTTTAATAGCAATAAATGAATATTTTACTTTATTCATTTTAAATACTCATTTAAGATTTTGAGAATATATTAATATTTTTTTAATTTTATCCATATTTATTAGGCGTAATTTATTTCTATATTTATATTTATTTTTTATTATTATTATTTTAATTGTAGTTAAATTAAAATTTTTTATTACATACATAACTAAAATTTTTTCATTATATCAATATATAAATAAATAAAATGAAAGTACAACTCTAATAGTGGTGCTTTAATATGAGATTAAATTAGAATTAATTTTATAATAAAATTGAATTGGGAGTTTTAAATTTTAAAAATTGCAATTTTGATATTTTATTATATATTTTTAGAAAATCAATATGTTCCAATCATTTTTTAATTATTTTTAAAGAATAAAATCTTATTATTAAAGTGAAACAAAGAGAGTAATTACATTAACTTTCACCATCACCACCACCAAACAAGCACAAGCTTTAAATTAAAAATCTAATAACAAGAGAAAAAGACAAAAAAATCAAACCTAAAATTCAAAATCACATTGGACCAATAGATTTTCAAAATATCAAAACATAACACAATATTTAATCTTTAAAATAGAAATAGCCTAAACAAATCAGAAAATCTAGAAACTAAATTTGGAAATATGGAAATTCAATTAGAAAATTTAATCTTTATACTTTAATCATTGTTTTTTATTGGATCAACGAGTGAAAATTATAAAAATTAGATGAAAGGATCTGCAAGTATAACGACAACAAAATTTTGAAATAAAATAATATATTTCTGAAAAGACAAAAATGAAATTGTTAATTTTAGCAAAATAAAAAATAAATAATTTTACCTAATAATAATGATGATAATAATATTTTGTATTTTTCGTATATAATTTTTAATTGATTATGATTATGTTCAAAACTTAAGTCTCTTTGTCCTATGAATATAAATTCATTTTCTTATTTTACTCTATTTAAATTATAATTTTATTTTACTTTTTAACACGATAATGTTTAAATATAATTTTTTTACCCTTATTATGCATCTAAATCAATAATATTAGCTAATTTTATAACTTCCATTACCTTAATTCTTATATTAAAAAAAATTATATTTTGATTAATTTCAAAATAGTTTAGTAAAAAGTTATGTATAATAACTAATACGAGGATATATTAGTAAAAAATTTAAACAAAAATTATAATAATCAGTTTTATTTTATGAGATAATTATAAATTTAGTATTTAAGTTTGAACTAAAATATTCATAATTAAGTGTCTAAATTAATAATCTTGATACAATTAAACATATTTAGCCCTGATTTCTCTTAAAAAATTAAAATGAACTATTTTACTCAATTCCTTTGTTTTATTTATATTTCTAGATTACTACCTTTCTTTGTTTTATTTATTTTCTTCTCATTTTCTTTTGATATTATTTTGAAATTAAAAGAAAATTAAAATTTTTTTTGACTTTTTATTTTAGAAAATAATTTGGCAAAATGCACTTAATTTTAATTTTTTAATAGTTCAAACATTTAATTAGTCTTTCCGTCCCATCTTATTTGCATAGTTTGACAAAATATATATTAAGAATTTAGTCAATAAAAGTTATTTTGTTCTTTTTTACCTTTAATTCATTAAGATATTAATAAAAATTCTTCATTCACAATCATAAATGTTATTATGAGAAAAATAATTATTTACATATTTAAATATAGAAACCTTATAAATATTTTGGGATATTCAATGAAAAAATAACTGAAAAACAAAATGGGATGGAGGGAGTATATTTTTTTCATTCAGACACCGAAATAGAAAAATTAGAAAGTTGAGGGACCATAAATACAATTGGTCCTTATTTTATTTTATAAGGGAGCATTTTGTTATTATCTAAAATTTTGGTGTTGCCTTGGCATTATAATACACTTTTTTTACTATTGGATTTGTAATATGATACTTTGAAATCTCTTTTCAAGTATTTATAGCCTGGCTCATAGTCATAGAATGCAAAACTCGAAGGCAGGCATAGAAACCAAAGAGAGAAAATCCTTGTAGTAGAATGTCGGATTACATACCTCCAGAAGTTCTTGAGGAGATTCTGTTAAGGTTGCCTGCGAAAGCGCTTATTATATTCACTTCCGTTTCAAAATTATGGTATTCTTTAATCTCCGATCCAAAATTTATTTCTATGTATACTAATTTCAATTCAGTCACGAATGATAAAAAGGGTGTTCAATTAATGTTCAGGTATTATTCCAGGACTTATGGGAAAGAGATGTTTACAGTACACACTGATCATGATTTGTCTGTAGGTAATTATCAACTTCTTGATTGCCCATTAAGGAGTAGTTGGGGCCATCTTCTTGAAATTGTTGGTTCTTGTAATGGTTTAGTTTGTTTGAATGATTTTGGTATCAGGCCTCGTTGGCCGAATTATGGACGTATACCTCTGAAAACAAAACCCATTGTAATTGTATGGAACCCTTCAGTTGGAAAATCTATTGATGTTCCTTCTAGGCTGAGTTATTTGAGGCCTCATGAATTAGTTTTTGGGTTTGGGTTTGATTCCATAAGGATTGACTATAAGGTGGTGAGAATTATTTCCCATATAAGGGTAATTAGAAACGTTTCTATCTTTGCTTTAAGTAAGCGTAAGCGTTCTTGGAGGAGTCTTAGAAAACCTTTCCCTTCTTATACTATTTTTAAATCACGTCAGGCTTTTTTCAATGGAAATATCCATTGGATGGCATATTATGATCCACTACCTAGGAGGCCTAACTCGCGAAAATGGGTTGTGGCAACGTTTGATGTGGCTAATGAAGTATTTGGGGAGTTAGCAATGCCAGATGCTTTGGCTCATATGTACTATCCTAATGAATTTTGTCAGTTGTCAATTGTTGTATTTGGGAATTATCTTTCTTTGATACGATATAATGAGGGAACTCTTCCATCTTTTAATCGCTGTTGCATATGGATAATGAAGGAGTATGGTGTGGCGGAATCTTGGATCATACAGTATACCATTTGTCCATACAATAGTTTTGAGAAGACGTTGCACCTTAGGAGTGATGGTAAAATTTTACTCGTGACGAATAACGGTGAGTTGGTTTCATTTGACCCTGAAAACAAAAGAGTTAATGGACTAAAAATTTATGGGGAAGCCTGCTCTTTTGATGTGGATACTTACGTAGAGAGCCTGGTGTTTTCAAAAGGATTTAATAGGTTCCTGGGGCAGGGATCTTCTTCTGCTGCAACTTTGCATGATAAGGTGTAAAATCTGTTTCAAGGAAGTGTAAAAAAGTAATATCGCAAAGAAGGATAAAAAGAATTCACAATCGGAAGCATAATGTAACGAGCAAGATGCTAACCTATGCTCGCTTTTTTTTTTTTTTTTTTTTTTTTTCTTTCTATATACCAGTTCCTAAGTAGACTTTTTTGACCGAGGATTAATTTTAATAGTAAACCATAGAGCTGCTTGTCTTGTATGCATGTTGTTTATTATCTACTGTTGTCCATGCAACAGGTTTTATTTATCTCTTGGAGGAGCAGACATTCATTTTCCTTACTCCCTTATGTATAGATAAATCATTTTAACATATTTTCTGGTATCCACTGTGTCTTACTGTTTTATAGATCCCTGACAAACGGCCCAGTGGCGGAAATGGATGGAAGAATAGACTCATTTTCTATTGCTGTTGATCCTGCACTTGTGCATATTTGATAGAACTAACTCATGGCTCTTTTGTTTTCTCATAAGAATTATAATGCTCTTGTTTTTTTCCTTCATATTGTTTTGTTCTTGCATTCATTTTTCTCCTTCCTTTGCTTAGTTTATATCATATGCTTGGCATAAGGACTTCCTCTCTACTTCTTCAGATTACCCATTTCTCGGTTTGTTAATGTGTTTTTCATCCATATTGCAGCTTCAGAATTTAATGCAATCGCCCATGTATATATTTATAATGGTTTTGAGTGCTGTACTTAATCATATTCTCATCACCATGGGTACTTGCTGTGCCCTGAAAGTAACTCTGCTACTACTGTTAATTGGATAAACTGTTGGTATAAGAACACAGTATTTTGATGAGGGTTTGTTTAAATATATATATTTGCAGGGGGCTTAGAGCTGACTGATTGAGAGTATACCTTTGCTATTTTCAGGGGTTTTTTTTTTTTTTTTTTTTTAAGCAAATTGACTCAATTAATTGATTCTATTCTATTCTTTGAACATTGAACACCACCACAGCACAAACCTTAAAGATCAAATCGCTCTTGTCTTCTCTAGGGCCAACTGGGACCCAACTGCCTCTTTTTGACTCTTCTCTACAAAGACAATTTACACGTCATAATCGCCACACATTGTGGGCCCATATAAATCCAACGGCTCCTCTTTCAGATCCTGAAATTAATTGCAGCAGTCAATAAAAGGTAAATAAATATTTTATGTGACGTCAAAAGTCTCTGCAAGAGTCAAAACTGTTCCCCCCTTTCGCTTTTACTTTTTCGTATGTACTTGCCGCGTGGAATGTTTACACAAGACGCGCTACATTGATCGTCGATGAGAGATGATTTTGACTATTATTAACACGTGTTTGGTAAAGATTAGGAATAGTTGGTTTGGTGTAGGTTTTGAGAATTGTGGTGATGTTTTGAAGGTGTAGTTGCGAACTGGGTTATTGCAGTGGCAACCGCTGGCCAATCGCAGAACGTTGTATTCAGATGGTTAAGGTTACACGACAAATAGTATATAAACCAATTACATGAAGACACGTCATAACAAAAACAATTTTCTTTCTTTTTTTTTTGGTAAATATTTTTGTTAATTATTTACTCATACTTAATTAGAATTTTTTTTCATTTTATGAATTTGCAAATAATAAATTTTAATTACAAGAATAAAAGTAATATTCAAGAATTTGACTTGATGGTGATATCCAGAAGAAAATTCGGTTTAAGTGAATTTAATATTAAATTAAATTAAATTAAATATATTAATAATAATTACATTTATTTCAATATTAGCATTCTCTCTTATAGACATGTGAAACAAGCAAGATTAGAGTTACTCTAATGAGTATAAATAAAATTTTAATTATAAATTTCTAATTTTATATATAAAAAAATAAATATTTACAATTTTTTTTGACTTTAAAGGACAAAACTCAACCGCATTTTCAATTTTTTATTTTTTCATTAACCTTTGAAAATTTATGAAGACCCACATGCAAATTTCTTACATCAAAGCACTTTTGCTTTGCGTAGCCAACATTCTTTCTCATAATAGTGGTGGTTAAACTGCGTTGACTGTCATAAAATGAAAACACAATTCTTCTTCTTCTTCTTCTTCTTCTTTCTGTGACCTTAACCTATCCTCTCCTTTTCTCTCTTCGTCGTCCTCTCTATCTCTCAACCGCCGGCTCCTTACTCCGTTGCTCATCTCGTCAATTCTCATCCCTTCTTTTAAAACCTTCAATGGACTTTTTTCCTGTGCCATTTTCGTAAATATCATTAGATTTTCGGGCAAACTGGATATCCCGTTGCCAAGCTTGAATTTTTATCTTTGTTTCTCTCACTAGAACTTCTCTCTTTCTCTGTCTAGAATATAAAAATCCGTTCTTTGGTTGTCAAATATGTAAATTTGTTATGTTACTATGACTATAATTAAAAAGTTATCATTTTGAAACCCTAATTGATTGTTTTTGGTGTGTTCAAAAGAAAAAAAATGATTGTTTTTGGTGTTTATGAACCCTAGTTTTTGGCTGTTTTGCTTCTGTGAACTATTAGAAACGCAATTGATTAGGGTTTCTTTGCTCAAGCTTGTTTTTTAACTGTTGTGGGCTGCTGCTTTTGTTTTTGTTGTTTTTGTGATTTTTAGCTGTGAAAAGGGATATTTCAAAATGAAGAGATTGAGATCGAGTGATGATCTCGATTCCTATAACGAGAAGACCTCTGCTAAAGATTTGAATCCGAGCCGATCATCTCGAAGCTTTTATTACAAATCCGATAATGTAAGGAAGGGATTGATGTCTACATCTTCTTCGTCGAGCCGGTATGATCGAGATCGATCTATGGATGATGATAGTCGGGAAAGCTCGAGAATGGTTCGGAAGAGGTCAGATCATGATTTCGATAGCTTTGATCGAAGAAAAGGGGCTGGATTAGGGTTTGATAGGTATAGTAGTAGAGAAGGGTACAGTGGAGGCGGTGGCGGAGGAGGAGTTGGAGCTGGAAATAGCGATAGACTTATTCATCGATCCGAGAGCTTTTGTGGGTCTCGTAGAGAGTTCCCGAAAGGTTTTAGGTCTGAGAGAGACAGGCCAAGAAGAGAAGGCAGTGTTTCGTCCTGGCGAAGATTTGGCAGTGGGAATAAAGAATTTGAAGAAAGTAGAGGTATTAGGGGTGGAAATGATGAGAGGATGAGTGCTGCTGCTAGGTCTTCTCCTAAGGGACTGAGAGATGTGAAGTCGCCAACATGGTCGAGGGATTCAGGGAGTGAGCAAACCAGGGTGAGAGGTAGTGGGAGAGATGAGGGCAAAGGGAAATCATCGACTTCGAAGTCTAGGTCATCACCTACCTGGTCCAAGGATTCTGGAAGTGAGCAATCAAAGAGCGTGGAGGTAGGGAAAAAGAGTGAAGCGGAGGCTAAGAGTATTGAAATGGAGGTGAAGAGTGTTGGTAGTGGCAGCAGCAGTGAAATGGAAGAAGGGGAGCTTGAGCCAGAGCCTGAATCAGTCCCTCAAGTTGCCCGGGAAGATGCAAATGACAACAAAAAGGGACACGAGAATGTTGGGTTGGATGTTGATCACAGAGTCGTCAACAGTGAAACTGAAGCTAAGGATCAAGAAAATGAAGCAGAGAAGGAATCTGACAAAGCAAGTGTGGCTGAGGGGAAAGATGCAAAGGAAGTTGTTGAGGTACCAAATTGTGAGCAGAATTCACACGATAACGCTAGTGGCAGCGAGGAGGAAGTTGGGAATGTGGGTGGTGCTGAAGAGGGTGAGGAGATTCATAGTTTTAAGGAACAAAGCAACTGCAAGGAGGAGAAAGATCAGGAAATGTTGGTTGAGAAGCCAACATATTTGAAAGAGGAGAGTATACGAGAGAAGGATATTGATCTAGAGGCAAAAATGGATGATGTTGAAGTGCCCAAGTTGAGTAAAGAAGTTAAAGTGGAGAAGGGACAGGCTGAGGTGGATACTAATCTGGTTAATGAGGGTTCATGCCAAAATTTGAAGGATAAAGGCAAAAGTGTGGCTGTTTCTCCAATCTATGCTGCTGATTCTGCAGAAGATGGTCCATGGATTGACAGAGAATCCAGAAATATTGCAACTTGCAGAGAAGAGGAAGACGATATGGAAGGGCCAAGTACTAGGGGATTTGACTTGTTCACTAGGTCTCCTGTTAGAAGAACAGAAAAAGCAGAGCAATCAGGTGTTAATAAGCTGAAAGATGAAAAGCTGATTTTGGAGCCACTTGATCTTTCTCTTAGCTTACCAAACGTTCTGTTACCTATTGGTGCTGCTAAAGATGCATCTCAGGCCCCTGGTTCTCCCAGTCATGGGAGAAGTGTTCAATCTTTTAGCACATTTCGGACAAATTCAGATGGGTTTACTGCATCAATGTCATTTTCAGGTTCTCAGTCATTTTTTCACAATCCAAGCTGTTCTTTAACACAAAATTCATTGGAAATGGACAACTATGAACAATCTGTTCACAGCCGACCCTTATTTCAGGGAGTTGATCAAGGAATTTGGCCGACCCAAGCTCAGAATGATTCTAAGGCTAAAGATGTTCCCTTGTATCAAAGAGTTTTGATGAATGGAAATGGCTCTCTTCATCAGTCTCAAGCTTTACAAGGTATGCCAAATGGTCAAGTATTGCAAGGTGGCTCTAAAATGCCCAATGGACTTGAAAGGCAGTTGAGTTTTCACAAGCAGTTGTCAGGAGGACACACAAGGAATCCTGATGAAACTAGATCCCCTTCACACAGTGTTGGATCCCAGGATATTGGTTCAAATTATAGCCTTGAGAAGAAACGAGCCACGAGAGAAAAACATGTTCTATATAGGAGTAATAGCCAGAAGGAGCAGGAACAGTTTTTGATAGGTGGGGCTGATTTTGTTGAGACTATCATCACCCGAATAGTTTCTGATCCTATTCACGTAATGGCTAGGAAATTTCATGAGATGACAGGACAGTCTGCATCGCTGGTTAAGGAGAGTATTCGTGAGATCATGTTAAATGCCGACAAGCAAGGACAACTATATGCATTTCAGAGTGCTCTGCAAAATAGGCCTGACTTAACCTTGGATATGCTATTGAAAGCCCATCGCTTTCAATTGGAAATCTTGGTTGCTCTGAAAACCAGCCTTAGGGAATATCTTCAAGTGGACAGTAATATTTCATCTTCTGATTTGGCAGAGGTGTTCCTAAATTTAAGATGTAGAAATCTTTCCTGTCGAAGTCCTTTGCCTGTGGATGAATGCGAATGCAAGGTCTGTGTGAAGAGGAATGGTTTTTGTAGTGCATGTATGTGCCTTGTTTGTTCAAAGTTTGACATGGCATCTCAAACATGTGGTTGGGTTGGTTGTGATGTTTGTCTTCATTGGTGTCATGCGGATTGTGCATTGCGGGAGTCTTATATTAGAAATGGAAGAAGTGCTGCTGTGGCTCAAGGGACTACTGAGATGCAATTTCATTGTGTTGCTTGCGATCACCCCTCTGAGATGTTTGGTTTTGTGAAGGAGGTTTTTCAAAACTTTGCCAAGACATGGAAATTAGAAACATTTTGCAAGGAGCTCGAGTATGTGAAGAGAATATTTAGTGCTAGCAAGGATATGAGAGGGAGGAGGCTGCATGAAATTGCTGACCGGATGCTGGAAAAATTGGCAAATAAGTCTCATATCTCTGAAGTTTATAGTAATATCATGGGTTTCTTGACTGGTAAATACTTTCTACTGTTTTTTCTTTTTGTATGTGTTGTGTGTGTGTGATTATAGGCCATGCTTCATGCATTTCAATATTCTCTCTAAGTCTACTCTCGCTTTTGCTTTTCTATGTTGAACTCCATTTTATTCGACATTACTTTAGTATATCTTGTTGGATTTTTTCCCTGGTGAGTTTGACTGCCATTATTCATGGATTTCGTCAAATTTTTTTGTTATTTGTGAGAAGCTGAGAGCTATTGCGCATTAATTTTGCATGTTTCCATAATAGTTCCAAGTGATTATGAACATATACTTGCATTAATAAAAAATTCATCATTAAAATCTTTTACGAGGGAGGAAATTATTGAGGAATTCAGATATTAGTGTCTGGATATTGGACATCCTAATTTTTGTTTTAGCTGGCAATTCTCTTTAATTCAGTAGATATCTTGCAACCCATCTTCATTCTTGTGGCTTGCTTTATATTTAGCCCCTTAGAGTTCTAACTCAAGTTGTTTAAGATTTATATTGTCATCAAGGTTTAATTTAGGGATCATTGTTTGGTGCAATGGTGAAAACCTAGGCTTGGAACCATAAGGATACTGGTCAGTCTTAAGGGCTGAAGGTATATTTTTTTTCCTTTTTCTGTCTCATGCTCCTCTAATGATGGAGCCATAACTGGGTATTGGCCTTTTAACTGCTGAAGGCTACTTCCACTGAACATTTTTCAATGAACATGTTATACTTCTGGTAAAACATAAAACATTGATTCAAAATTATTTCAGATCTAGAAATGTTTGTGGATCTAAAAATTCCCATGTCGATGTCCAGCTACAAATAAAAATGATTGCTGCTTAAGTAAGTTGATCCATGTTTTAGTGAAGCCAGGCTTCTTATTCAGAATCTTGACTGCCATCATGAGATCTTCTATTTTTATTGTAGTATTATAGCTGTATCTTTTTCCTATCATTTAAGCATATCTTCTTCCTAATTATTGCAGAAAGTGACTCTTCCAAGTTCAGCAATACTTCAGTCTTCTCTGGGAAGGAGCAAGGAAATGGAAGTAGTGCAGGGATTGCTGGGCCTAGCCAAGATGCATCATGGCTCAAATCTGTTTATACAGAAAAAGCTCCTCAGTTAGAAAGATCGACTAGCCTACTACCTAGCTTTCACGCGGACTTGAATGATAAGCGTCCTGTAGAATCTGAGTTGGAGAGGGGTGCCCAAAAAGTACCGATTTTTGATGAACTGGAGAGCATTGTGAGAATTAAGCAAGCAGAAGCTAAAATGTTTCAAGCACGTGCTGATGATGCAAGAAGGGAAGCTGAGGGACTGAAACGAATTGCACTTGCAAAGAGCAAAAAAATTGAAGAAGAGTATACAAGTAGAATCACAAAGTTGCGGTTAGTTGAGGCGAAGGAGATGCGTAAACAAAAATATGAAGAATTCCAGGCTCTGGAAAGGGCTCATCGGGAGTATTTCAGTATGAAGAGGAGGATGGAAGCAGAAATTAAAGATTTGTTGTTGAAAATGGAAGCTACAAAAAGAAACCTAGCCACGTGATTCGATGCTGATGATTAGGGTTTTGCGATAGAAATGTTTTGGATCAGTGGTAAATTTACTGTTTAGAAGCAACAGTTCGTTGTAATGTAATGTAGCATTATGGCGACATTTGCTTTAGCGTTTAAAGTGTAGGTGTATCTTTTGATTTTAGCCCGCTAACCTGAATTTGTACAGAGATTTCAAAAAGCTTTGTATTTTATAAGCTGCTCCATTTTCTGGAAGCAATTTGAAAGACAGATGATAGCTCAAGTTTCCATTTTATGGAAAGATTTCAATTGTGATGGTTCAGACATGGTTGAGAGTTTCAGATACAGTTGAGACTGATGTTTAACTTTAAGGTGATGCTTTTTAAATATCAATACTTCATTATTTGTAATAACTATTCCATAGATAGTTAATTAAGCAAAGCAAAGAAGTCTATCGAGTAAAATCTTTTTCTTTTTGTTTTTTTTTCAATTCAATCCCTCCATTTAATGGAGAAATTTCTCATTTCTTGAAAACTCTGAAGTGCCATTTACAGGAAAACTAGTCAATTTACAGAAATAAATTCAGTACATTTCAATTTCAACAGTATCTAACAAACACTACATGTTTGAAATTATCAAGCTGATAAAGAACAGCAGTGTTTAAGGAAACTTAAATCTTAATCTTCATCTTCATCAGTGTCATCATAATTTTCTTGCTCGCTCTCAATGTCATAATCACCATCACTGTCAGAATCGCTTATAACATACTTAGTCTGCCTGCGGTTCGCTCTCTTTGGTCTAGCTCTTGCTGGCACCTCAACAATTTCTTCTACATTACTAGATGTAGAAGCAGAACCAGACATGTCTTCACTTCCTGTGGTTCCATTATCCTTGGCAAGCCTGCCCAACAATGAACCACTCTTCTTGTTGAAAGGAGATTCTCTCATTTTCCTCACTTTCTTCTCTGGTGATATTCCTGGATTTTCTGCAGGCTGAAGCATTTCAGTTAGTAGCTTCTGGCCCAATCCCTGAGACCGCTTGTTGGCAGGTCCTCTTTTCTTATTTCCTGCAGGTGGTTTAGACGCCTTGGCATTCACAGCTGGTTTTCTCTCTCCCTTCTTTTTAGCTTCTTGGGGTTTAGCTACCACTCCTACATCAGAGCCATTATCATCTAGGTTTATTTCATCTTTGTCAGAATCTTCTGAAACAATTATAGGCTTCTTCTGGGCAGCGACTCCCCTTTTGCTAGGTTCTTTCTTAGCAGGTATTTGGGGCACATCAGTTTCCATGGCTGTGAGAGTAAAAACAAGAAAAACCATAAACTTAAGCACATCATGACAATTTCATTTGAGTAAGCAATTTTTTTTAGGAAGAATCAGATTACCAGCAGATTGTTCAGGTGAAGAATCAAGTCTATACGCTTTAAGTCGATCTTTCAGTGATTCAACTTCATCATCATCATCTTCTGAAACAGGAGTTGGTGGTTTTTCTTGCTGTCAAAGAAGAAAAATAAATCCTTAGTTCCAAGGAGCTAGACAGTTGAATGACACGTCACATAAAACCAAGACATACCTTTTTATCAGGAGCTTTCCTTGCGCCTCCCCTTCCTTTTGGTTTCACTATCTCAGCAACATTTTCTGGTGAAAGCAAGTAGAAAAATATTCTCTTGATATTGTAAAACACCAAAAAAGAGAGGGGGGGGGGGGGGGGGGGGGGGGGGTTGTTGGGGATAGAATTACCACATATACAAATAAAAGACTTCTACTTAGCTATCCACCTGTTTCCATCGAACTGGATGATTTTCCAATTGTTTCAGGAGCTTCTGCATTTTTTGCTGTTTTATTGTTCTTCCTTGGATTTTTTGGCGCTTGTCTGGATACCTTAAAACCACCTTGACCATAGATTTCACTAGTTGACTTCTGCCTTTCCTCCTCTTCATCAGCTTCAAATTTCTGAATTCATAACCAAATATAAAGAAAAATGAAATATAGGATTAGCCAAGAGACCACAATAAAAAGACTGACAACCAAAAACAATTAAAGCGTTGCTGTTCATACGTCAAGTTGCTTTTCAAAAGCTTCAAGGTCTTTCAACCATAACTCCTCTGGAGTGGTTTTTCTTAAATTCTCAACATCCTCGCTGATTTTGTCCCTGTCAGCACATAACTTCTGAACCTTCTCAAGGGTCAAGGTTCCAATAGACATAGACAGTAAATAGTCATAATCACTAGCCTTCACCCCATTGCCAGTGACAGTCTCTGAGTTCTCCTCTACTTCATCCGAGCCCTCATTTGGTTCATCTTCAATTGCCCCAGCTACCACAGCTTCAGCAGATTTTTTCTTTGGTATAGGGGCGAAGCCTTTCTGTTGTAGTTCCAGTAGCAGATCAGCTCTCTTCCTGTTGTTCACAATAATTTCGCCCTTCACAACCCCAAGGATAAACCTTACCTTGTTTTCCAATATCAGTAACTCCATTTCAAGCTGTGCGAGTTTTAAGTTCTGCATGCGTGAAAAGACTAAATACAGTGAGAAACTGTCCTTCAATGGAAAGAAGCAAAAGAGTTTCAGAACTTCAGGGTGATCTACAGCCAAAGTGAACTTACCTTCCTTTTCTCATAACATTGAAACCTGTAGGGAAAAAATTCCTCAAGAACTGCAAACAAATATGCAGAGGTAAGTAAAGTAACAGAGTAAATGTACGATATAATAAGGCAAAACTGATTCCACACTATCTAAACGTACTGGCTTCAGGGCTGTCATATTTCTTAATCATGCCTCTTTGATCGAATAGGTGCATGTTACTTGTGCTAATTGTAGTAGTAAGTCTAAATTTCTTCAGCAAACCCTCGTTCTTGACTTCATTCATCTTCTCCTCCGACAAGAGGACTTCAAAACATACAGATACATCATCACCATACTTCTTAAAATCCTGCAATTAGAAGGTTGTGCATGAGAGAATGCGCTTCTGTAGACATACTTCTTTAAAGTCATGAAAACTAAAAGCAATAAACCTTTCATAGACACAGATATTTACCTTGATAAAAGCATCCTTGGGTAAGTTTCCCTTCTCATCTCTGGCACCTTCCATGACAGAACTCAAAAATTCCTTATAATCATCAGTCCACCTACGGATCGGCAATTCAGTGATCCTAAGTGTTGTCTCATTCACTTCCTCTATGAGTCCATTTACTGTATAGCTAATCCCACCTTCCTTCCATGCACCCTTTTCAATTGTTCCTTTAAACCCTCTATACCAAGGATGCATAGGTTCCATTGCTTCGCCATTCAACAAGCGCCTCACGTTTGCAACAATATCTCTTGGATTGTAATTGGGGATAGAAGTGCTCCATCCAGTGCCAATTCCTTCAGAACCGTTCACAAGAACCGTTGGTATAATCGGGACATACCTAAACCAAAACATGTTATAATTAGAAAACTTTTTCAACATGCATTTCCCGAATTCATATTAATTCAGTTCCTTGGCAATATAAAACGAAAGTTTACCAAGTGGGTTCAATAGAAAGGCCATCTTCTTCTAGGTAGTCGAGAAGGTTGTCATCATCCTTGGGAAACAGGAACCTTGTAATAGGAGAAAGACAAGTAAAAATATACCTTGCACTGGCATGATCTTTACCTCCCTGTGAAAGGACAAGTTCAAATGTAACGCATCATTACCGTGTGTTGTTATCATCATAATAATAATTAGAAGAAAAGATGACGTCAGTTTGTCTTACCATGCAACGTGTACCAAATTGTCCTTTTGGTGCAAGAAGGTTGATGTTATTACTTCCAACAAAATTCTGTGCCATTCCAATGATTGTAGCATTAAGACTTTGATCACCATGGTGGTAAGCAGACTTCTCAGATACGTAACCTTGAAACTGAGAAACTTTAATGTCCTTGACCAAATTCCTCTTGAAACAACTGAAAAGTATCTTTCTCTGAGTTGGCTTCAGGCCATCAATCATGGAAGGAATAGATCTTTGAAGATCCGCCACTGAAAACAAAATAAGTTCCTTGTTAATGAACTCACTGTATTTTATTAGCTTCGGTTTCTGATCAAGATGTGTGCCGGGCTGCAAAAGACCAAGATAATGTAAGAATCTGTCAATTAAAGTCACGTAGAAGGAATATATAAAACAAATAAAATGCACATTAATAGGACTTCTAACCTGATATTGCCGAAGCCAGTTCTTCCTTTCATCAATCTTCTTCTTACTGAACGCAAGCTCTATGGCGTTGCCATCTTGGTCATCCATCCAAATAAAATCCTTCTTATGCTTCTCAATGTCTTTGAAGTACTCCTTGCCTTCTTTTTGATTATTAGTTCCTAACCCCTGTGAAGCAAACCCATTACGAACGCACAAATACAATAAACTATGATTGACAGCAGAGAATACGATAACCACTACCCTAATTGCTTTTTTCTAATAAAAAATAAACCTTATAGTACTTGATTGTCCAGCCACTTGCATTTCCCATTAGACTATCCCTCCATGCATAATACTCAGGCATGGTATAAAAGGATAGAACATTTCCACTGCTATGAGTTGCCTGTACAAGATAGAGCACCAAAAATTACAGGCCATTCTTCAAAATCAAAATTCCTAGATGCATGAACTGATTAGCCAAATTTACCAACCTTTACAATGGGAGTTATAAACTCGAGTAAGAAAGATGGCATTTTCAGTAATGATGGCCAGAAATAATAAATGAAGTTGATGAGCAGGCCTTTAATGTGAGACCCATCATAATCCTGTAGAAATTTAACTTTTGTAAGCATTTCTTATCAGTAAGTATTGTAATCATTAAGAAGGTCAACTGGACTAAGAACAATATGGAGAAAAAATAACCTGATCAGTCATTATCATAAGATGGCCATATCTCAAAGGTTTGACATTATCATACTGCTTATTTTGCTGTAACCCAAGGATCTTCTTGATATTCTCAATTTCCTTATTCTCGTTGAGCTGTTTAGCAGTGGCTTCCCGCACGTTGAGTAATTTACCTCTCAATGGGAAAACTCCGTAGTAGTCCCGAACATCTTGAGGTAGTGCCCCTAATCCAGATACCTGTGCATATCATGAACCATTAGAAAAAGTTCATTGCAGTTCGAATGAACTACATTGTATATCACAACTTACCGCAAGAGCCTTTGCTGAATCGCCTTCTGTTAAAATCAACGTACATTTGTGAGAGTTTTTTGTTCCAGCCTCATTAGCATCCTCCAGCTTTGGAATATTAACCCTCCCTTTCTTTGTTCCATCAGATTTCTTAAGGTCTTTGTCCTGCTTGAATTTTGCCCATGAAAGTAGATTCTCCACAATATCAGACTTCGCCACTGCATTGTAATCGGCAAAGAAACATCAGGTTGATTATCTAATGAATAATAATCTAGTGTTTACGAAATGAAGTGTTAAAAAAAAGTGAAATAGACCTTTCTTCAAAAATTCTTCAGGAAGTTCACATTTAGACCCAAAATTACTCTGGCGCAGAGTCAGAGTTTCCTTGGTTTGAGAATCAAAAGCAGGGTTATCAATGAGAGCATTGACAAAAACCCACAAATAGTTCTTCACATTGTGCGGTTTGATGTTGGCATTCTTGTGCTTTTTATTTACGACACCCACTAGATAGTTTGTGATCTGGTTTGTTATATAATCAACATGAGTTCCACCCTTGATTGTTGCAATAGCATTAACAAAGCTAACCTGTTATAACACCAAATCACTGTGATATAAGGACACTGATTTGTGAAAAAGCAAATAGATATGGAAGTAAAATATGGTTCAATTAGTGTCCCAATCACCTGTTGGAACTGTCCCTCAGTAACACTAACGCATAACTCCCATCTCTCACCCACTTTTTGGTAGAAGCTGATTAAATCAGAATAGCAGATGAGCACATACTGATAAAAATATAAAAAGTATAGTTGGGTTAAGCAAATAGTTCATAGAAGTAACCTTTTAGGAGTATCTGATCCAGATTCCGCATCAGATTCTAGGTACAACTTAACATAATCCTGAAATGATTTTATAGGAACCCGCTTCCCATTTAGCTCAACCTTCACAGTTTTTCCAAGGCAACCAGCCATGTCAACCACTCGCTTTCTCATAAGAGCAACCACATCATCTTCGAGTACATTCATGTTAAATTTCACCAAATCGGGCTTAAATGAAACCTTAGTCCAATTCTCACCCTCCTTGCACTTTGTTATGCTTGGTGCAGTTTTCTTCCCCATGTTGTTGGAGAAAACCTTCAAATCAGCAGAACCAATGTATATGTAAGTTAAGCGTTATACGCTAAACCAAAAAAATAATGTAGATCAATTTCAATAAACAATTTTTTCTATGTGCAGTCACAACCTAAACCCAAAACTTGAGAACCAGTTTGTGTGGCATAAAATGCACAAAAGGAAATATCCTGAACTGTAAGGATCCAAGTCATTCGAAGCTCATGAAGCTGTAAACATTAACATCTCTTTCTAAATTAACATTTTTGAACAAAAATCACAATCATAAATAACAAGCAAAATTCTTTAAGAGCTGCATTAATGAACCCAACCAAATCAAACACCTAAACTAGATAATCAACGCATAAACAATTGTCAAAACTCAAAAATTCTTATCCATAATTCAATCAGCTGTTTTAAATGAGGTACCAATAGCATATATTAAAAAAAAAAAAATCCTACAACAACGAACATATTCAATACTCCAATTACCTGCTTATACTTCTTTTGTCGCTTTGCATCAGCTGTCTCAATAACAAACTCCGTGGAAAAAATATTTGTGAGCTTGGCTCCATAACCATTTCTTCCTCCGGTGGTCTTCTTTTGCGTATCATCGTAGTTACTACTAGTCAACAAGTGCCCAAAAATTAGCTCTGGTACATACACGCCCTCCTCCTTGTGGATCTCCACAGGAACCCCATCCCCATTGTTATAAACGCTTATCAAATTGTTCTCCACATCAATTACCACCTTCAATGAGTCCATGGTGGGGTCTCTCTGCTTGTTATCGGCGGCATTGACCAAGATTTCATCAAAAATCTTGTAAAGACCAGGAACATAGGTGATATTGCGGTACACCATCTTTTCGTTCTCGTAGACCCAAAGAGTTTGGGTGTGCTTCTCGATCGACCCGACGTAGGTGTCTGGTCGGAGCAAGATGTGCTCGAGTTGGCTCTTCTTCTGGTACATTTCTTCGATAGTCTTTTGAGGGGCCCCGACGTTCGCGTTATTGCTGGTTGTTAACGGCACGCTCTCTGCCATTGTTGAATCGGAAATTTTAGCCAGTGAAAGTAAGGTTCTGTAAAGTTAGGGTTGCGGGAAGAAATTCAGTGTGGATTTCAATGGAAATAGAAGAAACGAGTAGGATTTATTTTGGTGGTTTTTAGAGATAGAAAATGAGGGTTTCTATATGGAGAGAAAGACACAGAGATGGTGTCTACTGAGTAGTAGTAGCAGAGATACAGAGGAAATGAAGAGATAGTATATGTAATAATAATTTAATAAAGCAGAAAAAGAGGGCTCGGTAACGGTTAGAAATTTGAATTTGAATTTGAATTTTTTGGGGGGAAAGGGATGAATTTGAAATTTGATGGTTGAGATTTTAAGGTTGTGAAGTTCGGACGGTGAAATTTGTTCCAGGTCAGGTCGCCGTGTGGGTGCCTGGACTAGAAAATTCTCTTTCGCTTAACATTTTTCTCAATAAAAGGAAAAGATTTACATTTTTCCTTTGTTTTCTTTTTTTTAAGGTATATTTTTCCTTTGTTTTCAAAGCTATAAATTTACAATTTTATATTTATTCTTATTTATTTATAGATATATAATGTGGAAGGGTATTATTATAATTATTTATAATTTAATTTTTATTAATCAATTTGGTTTTGACTTATAATTTTAAACGATTTAGATTTCAATTTTTAATTCGATCAAATTAATTTATCAAAAATTAAATCAATCAACTAACCGGTTTAATTTAATTTCAAACATAGTTTGAAATCACAGTAAATTAGAGTTTTGTAACCTGAAATCACACTACCGAAATGACAGTGATCCACTTATACAAGCAACCTAGGCCTTCTGTTCATATATATATATATATATATATATGTAAGATCCTCCTTTTCTCTCAGCTTTAGCCACTGATTAAGTGCAACAGTGTCTTTCGATTCTTAGCAGCAACACCATCAGGACCATCAGCTTCGATCATAACTTGTCTAAGTTCATTACAAGGCTGTTTCATTTTCTTCCCTTTTTCCTGCTCAAAAACCATTTCCAAGCACTTAAGCATTCAACTTTCAGTAATAATCCTACCTTCAACTCTCACAGCAACCCCCCACGCCTCCTCTGCAACTTTTGCATTTATATGATTATCAGCCCAAGCTGACCTACAAATCATTGGCACTCCACCCAATATACTCTCCCGCATAGAATTATACCCACCATGGCATACAAATACACCAACTGAAACATGTTGCAGAACATCTCTTTGTGCAACCCAAGGAACCACCTTTCCTTTCTCTTTTGTTCTTTCAAGAAACCCTTTCGGAAGATTTTCTTTATATTTGTCTTTAAGAGACCACAGAAATGGCCTGCCACTCAATTCGATTGCTTCAGCTAATGCCACTAACTCTTCACCACCCAGTTCTACGATTGTTCCAAAAGACACAGAACCAACTTTTTGTCTATCAAGCCATGAAAATAAACAACAACCTGAAGTAGCAGTACCATCATTCTCCTTTGTAATCGATAAAGTTGAGCAACCTATGTAGAGTAAGTTCTTAACTTTTGATTTTAGATAATTTGAGAGAAGAATTGGGTTTAGTTCTTCATAGGTATTCAACAAAAGTGCTTTTGCTTGTGGTAGCTTTTGTGCCATACAGATAACTATGGCACAATTACATCACTTGGCTTGCTTAAATGCATTTCAAGAGGTAACTGTTGGTATAACTACCGACCAATAATAAATTAAAAACCATATATTTATAAGGTTATAATAAGTTTATTAATGTCTTGAAAATGAGAAGTCATTTTCCCTAAAAATGACTTAATTTTTCTTTAACCATGAAAATATTTTCCGTTAACTAATATAAACATTCTCAAACAACGGAAAATTATGAAAAATATTATATAAGGAAAGACATTTTTCCTTAATGAAAAATGAGAGAAAAATATCGAAATAACATTTAACTTATTTTATACAATGAGTCAACATGTTTTGAATCTCCGTAATTTTGAGAGAAAATAATTAAAATTTCACTATTTTTATTCAAATCAGTTTCTTTAATTTAATTCTTTTGTTCACAAAGATCTTAAATTAAGGGGGCCAGAAGAAAATTCTTAAAAGGGAAGGGGTCAGGACTCCTCCAGTCCCCTGTCTCCGCCATTGTGCATTCTCAGGGAGTTAAAGATCACAATTAACAATTTATTAGTTATCAATTCTCAATTATTGATGACTGAATGATTGGTGCACGAACCATGAACCATTTCATATTTATAAGGTACTACGAATTACTATTTTTATGGCTGGAACCACCTTTAAGTCATCGGTGGAATAATGGTGGGCGCCAATGATATCAAAATATATGGACTCCATTGATAATAACGTCCGTAACTTTCAGCAGACACACGACAGGCCTATGATTACAAAGATTGTCAATAGTAGGACTTCTTTTTGTCATTTAGTCTAATAATTATACCTTCAACCACACATCATTAATATTCTAATAGACATTAATAGAAATAATCAAAATTAAAAAAAAAAAACTTTTAATAGAGATGATGTATTTAATAGACATTAATATATGATTTATTTAGTAATAATTTCACAAAAGACATTGTCCAAACCATACATCATTCGCATATTCTTACTTCAATGTATATATTTATTAGCTATTCTTAATTATTAATAACCTCGGGAGGAATATCATTTCATTCTAAAGAGTTCAACACAGAAACAACCGTCGGAGTTAACTGATCAAAGCTCTGATTAACTGACTTCTTAACAAAATTAAAAGAAAAAGAAACAAACTCCTGCATGAGAGCTTTGCAACCTGAAATCACGTTACCGAAATAAGAGTGATCCACTTATACAAGCAACCAAGGCTTTTTATTTATATATATATATATATATAAGATCCTCCTTTTCTCTCTGCTTTAGCCACTGATTAAGTGCAACAGAGTCTTTCGATTCTTAGCAGCGACACCATCAGGACCATCAGCTTCGATCAAAACTTGTCTAAGTTCATTACAAGCCTGTCTCATTTTCTTCCCTTTTTCCTGCTCAAAAACCATTTCCAAGCACTTAACAATTCCACTTTTAGTAATAATCCTACCTTCAACTCTCACAGCAACCCCCCACGCCTCCTCTGCAACTTTTGCATTTATATGATTATCTGCCCAAACTGACCTGCAAATCATTGGCACTCCACCCATTATACTCTCCCACATAGAATTATACCCACCATGGTTTATAAACACACCAATTGAAACATGTTGCAGAATTTCTCTCTGTGGTACCCAAGCAACCACCATTCCTTTCTCTCTTGTTCTTTCCAGAAACCCTTTTGGAAGATTTTCTTTGTATTTGTCTTTAAGAGACCACAGAAATGGCTTACCACTCAATTCGATTGCTTCAGCTAATGCCATTAACTCTTCAGTACCCAACTCTAAAACTGTTCCAAAAGATATATACACGACAGAACCAACTTCTTGACTATCAAGCCATGAAAATAAACGGCAACCTGCTGAAGTAGCAGTACTACCATCATTCTCCTTCGTAATCGATAAAGTTGAGCAACCTATGTAGAGTAAATTCTTAACTTTTGATTTTAGATAATTTGTGAGAAGAATTGGGTTTAGTTCCTCATATGTATTCAACAAAAGAGCTTTTGCATGTGGGAGTTTTTGTGCCATACAATATAAATATGGCACAATTTCATTACTTGGCTTGCTTAAATGTATTTCATGGGGTAAATCTTTAAAGGGTAAAGAAGATAATCCGGGGATAACATTTATATGATCATTTTCGCTTTTAGCATTAGCGAAAAGCTTTTGAATTTTATCCATTTCAAAATAGCAAACAAGATCATGTGGTGTAGGCACTGTAAAGGCTATCCATGGAACATTCATATCCTCCGCCATTTTTCCAACCGGAGAACAGATAACAGCATCCGTCATTATGCAAGTAACTTCCCGCCGGCTACCGGTTGTTTTCTCGGAGTCCGCTACCACTTCATCAATGCGGCGTTCGAAGTTGTACGGTAACTGTTCGAGGAAATGCCTGACTTCCTCGCCGTGATCTATTGTTAAGTGATTAACTCCATTTGGAATGCCATCGTCTACGTCGTAGGACTTGAGGTTAGTTGGTAATGGAGAATTCTTTTGAGATGACTTGATAATGGAGTTTGTTTTTGGTATGCTGAAGAAAGAAAACTGAGTTTGAGGAGCTTCTGTGGCTAATTTACGAACTAAGTTGAAGAAAGCTACTGGATGGCTACTAAATGGCCATGTGCAAACAGCTACATGACTTGCTGCTATTTGTGGTGATGAGCTTTGGGCTAATGGCATTGTGAAGAGAGAGTAGGGAAATAAGAAAGAAAGTTTTTTTTTTTTTTCTTTTCCTTTTGGTTTCTCTCTTCGTTTTTGTTCTTTTTTGCTACAGCGTTGATTGAATTTTATAGAGGGATCTCCAGTCTCTAGTACCTAACTTTCTAATCCTCCCTTCGTTATTTTGACTAAGCAAAGATGCTTGGTTAAGGTACTAAGCTCTATTATGAATTTGCTGAGCAACCTTCATAAATTGGCTTGATGACCAATACATCATGAATTGGTAATATTTTTATCTTAGATAATCTATTCTATGTTATATTTTTTTATTTATAATATAATTTCGATTGTAATTATTAGAGTTAAGATCTAATTATAAATATTAAATAATATTTTAATTTTAATAATTCCTTTTGATTAAACATTTATTGACCGTTATAAAATTTAAATTTTATTTTGCTGTGATGTTTGTTCGGGTGTAATATCGCTAGGTCTTGCTATCTATCTCTTTCTCTTAACTTCTTGATTTAATCAAAATGTTGTTCGATAGATACCGAATAGACTTTGAATAAATATAATGTAGAGAAAGAATTTATTTATATATATATATTTTTTTTGTGTTGTTTGCCGTTTTTAAAAGTAAGTAATATTTGAAATTTATTTATTATTTTATTTATATGCCTCTTTAACAATAAATATAACATTTTTTTTCTACTAAATTTTTTCTCTTTTGTAGTAAAAAAAGAAAAAGAAAACATTTTTCATTATGTTCATTTCTGCGTTGAGAAGCTTCTATTGCTATTTTATGTACGTTGAAAGAAAAATGGTGCTAAGTTCCGTTTTGTTTAGAGGATTTTTAATGTTGTTGATTGAATTTTGAGCAGGGATCTCTGTTACCTAACTTTGTGACACGTAAGCAAAAATGATTTTATGATTAGGTACTGTACATTCAAGCACGTGAAAGACTATCCCAGCCAGCAACAAACCCTTTTTATTTTGCGTTGAGAAGCTTCTATTGCTAGTTTATGTATGGTGAAAGAAAAATGGTGCTAAGTTCGGTTTTGTTCCGAGGATTTTTAACGTTGTTGATTGAATTTTATGCAGGGATCTCTGATACCTAACTTTGTGACACGTAAGCAAAAATGAATTTATGATTAGGTACCGAACATTCAAGCACCTGAAAGACTATCCCAGCCAGCAACAAACCCAACGTTTGTGGCACATGACAAATGAGATAACTATGTTTAGCAAACCCAACGTTTTAGTTCATATTCTGTCTAAATCAAATAGTAAAAAGTATCACTAGGAAAGAAAGCGATGTGGGTATCCATACAACTTAAGCTGTCTAAATCCAACAATTGGTTTACGTACATCCAAACAAGGTTGTATCATTTATTTTCATGAATAATTAATAATAAAATTTTTATATTATTCAAACTCAAATAATATAAATCTTATTATAAAATAATAGAAAAATAGAGACAGAAGTAAAGAGAAAATAAAGAAAATACGAGAATATATTTATTATTCATGAGAAGCTACGTATAAATAGTTATATAAGTAAAACTCTAATAGAGTGTTGTACAAATCAAGAAGATAAAGTCTAAAATAATTAAAAATATAAATTTTTAGCCTACATAAGATATCCACTTATTTCATAATAAATCTTTTTTATTTTTTAAATTATATTTTCTTACACGGCCTACCAAAAAATTCGATTAGATTGGTTTGTACATGTATTCTTATGTATTTTTGCAACAGTGAAAACTCAGAACTCTAAACTTCTCATTTCCATTTGTTCTACAAGACGTGGGAAAACTAATAAGAATAAACACAAATTTTTTAATATATAGTACCCATGAAGTAAATTGCTGGTAGTTTTTAGCATGCTTAAAGGTTTAGTAACTATAGAGTTAATTTTTGCCTAATTAAATTGATAGACGAACTGGTGAAAAGGTTAAGGATCTATTTGACAAAATTAGTAGTTTTGATAACTGTTAGTTATTTTAGTGGCGTTTAGGTGTTAGTTATTTGAGAAGTGTTTTATGAAATGCTAAAAACTAAACGTTATATGAGTTAACTTTTCATAAAAAAAAACTACTATAACCTCCAAAAGCTAGTTCAAACATTATGTTACCGAACAATTTTTTAAACAACACTTAGCGTTTTGATTAGTCAAAACTGTAAAAACTATTCAAAACGTTATAGTCAAATACAACCTAAGTATTAGAGATCTCGCGATAAAAATCAATCAACACCATTGCCAAAAAGATCAAGAACTGAGAGCGAAACCCAAAAAATAATTAAAAAAGATCTCTCTTCAAAATGCCACTAAAAGTTTTAAAATACTAAATTTTATATATTATAAATATTTTTATGATTTTATGAGTTAAAGGGTCTAATATTTTTAACTAATTTTCTATATTACAACCGAACAACAGAAAATAAATCATTTGCGTTGCTACTCCTATACTAGTTTTTCCATTGCTAGGTGTAGGCTATTATTTATTATCACCGAAGGCCTCTAAAAGTAAGTTATTTTCGGGAAATAAACAGAGCTTGATATGATTTGGAGAAAGTTTGGTGTTGATGAAAGTTAGGCATTGGAGAACCCTATATAATTCAATCAACAACATTGCCTAGAAGAACAAGAACTAAGAGAGAAACCAAAAGGAAAAAAAAAAAAAAAAAAAAAAAAACTTTCTTTTTTTATTTCCCTAATCTCTCTTCAAAATGCCACTAACCCAAAGCTCATCACCACAAGTAGCAGCATGTCATGTAGTTGTGTGCACGTTTCCATTTAGTAGCCATTCCTTTGCTTTCTTCAACTTAGTACATCAATTAGCAATAGAAGCTCCTCAAATTCAGTTTTCCTTCTTCAGCTTAGCAAAAACCAACTCCATTATCAAGTCATCTCAAAAGACTTTTCCTCTACCGACCAACCTCCAGTCCTACGATGTAGACGATGGGATTCCAAAAGGAGTTGATCACTTGACAATAGATCATGGCGAGGAAGTCAGACATTTCCTCGAGCAGTTACCCCACAACTTCGAACGTGGTATTGATGAAGTGGTAGCCGACTCCGAGAAAGCCACCGGTAGCCGGCGGGGAGTAACTTGCATAATGACGGATGCTGTTATCTGTTCTCCGATTGGAAAAATGGCGGAGGATATGAATATTCCATGGATAGCCTTTTTCTCACCTACACCATATGATCTTGTTTGCTATTTTGAAATGGATAAAATTCAAAAGCTTTTCGCTAATGCTAAAAGCGAAAATGATCATATAGATGTTATCCCCGGATTATCTTCTTTACCCTTTAAAGATTTACCCCATGAAATACATTTAAGCAAGCCAAGTAATGAAATTGTGCCATATTTATATTGTATGGCACAACAACTACCACAAGCAAAAGCTCTTTTGTTGAATTCCTATGAGGAACTAAACCCAATTCTTCTCACAAATTATCTAAAATCAAAAGTTAAGAATTTACTCTATATGGGTTGCTTAACTTTATCGATTATGAAGGAGAATGATGGTAGGACTGCTACTTCTTCAGCAGGTTGCGGTTTATTTTCATGGCTTGATAGTCAAGAAGTTGGTTCTGTCGTGTATATATCTTTTGGAACAGTTTTAGAGTTGGGTACTGAAGATTTAATGGCATTAGCTGAAGCAATTGAACTTAGTGGTAAGCCATTTCTCTGGTCTCTTAAAGACAAATACAAAGAAAATCTTCCAAAAGGGTTTCTGGAAAGAACAAGAGAGAAAGGAATGGTGGTTGCTTGGGTACCACAGAGAGAAATTCTGCAACATGTTTCAATTGGTGTGTTTGTAAGCCATGGTGGGTATAATTCTATGTGTGAGAGTATAATGGGTGGAGTGCCAATGATTTGCAGGTCAGTTTGGGGAGATAATCATATAAATGCAAAAGTTGCAGAGGAGGCGTGGGGGGTTGCTGTGAGAGTTGAAGGTAGGATTATTACTAAAAGTGGAATTGTTAAGTGCTTGGAAATGGTTTTTGAGCAGGAAAAAAGGAAGAAAATGAGACAGGCTTGTAATGAACTTAGACAAGTTTTGATCGAAGCTGATGGTCCTGATGGTGTTGCTGCTAAGAATCGAAAGACTCTGTTGCACTTAATCAGTGGCTAAAGCAGAGAGAAAAGGAGGATCTTATATATATATATATATATATATATATATATATATATAAAGCCTTGGTTGCTTGTATAAGTGGATCACTCTTATTTCAGTAATGTGATTTCAGGTTGCAAAGCTCTTATCGAGGAGTTTGTTTCTTTTTTTTTTTAATTTTGTTAAGAAGTCAGTTAATCAAAGCTTTGATCAATTAACTCGGACGGTTGTTTCTACGTTGAACTCTTTAGAATGAAATTGTGTTCCTCCCCAGGTTATTAATATTAATAATTAAGAGTAGCTAATAAATATATGTATTGAAGTAAGAATATGCGAATGATGTTTGGTTGGACAATAAAAAAATTGAAATGCAATATTACATAAGTTGGATGGGACAGCATACTCGCTGCCGTGATAAAAAATCTTTACATTATACAATCTATCGTCGTACGGTATTAACACCTAGACATGTGGCGAGTATTGTTTGTCATGGGCCCCCTCTACCACCTAGACATGTATTTTAGTGAGTATACAATACAAGGCAGGTTTGTAATATTATGGAAGTTATAGGGCATTTAGTTATTGGATATTGAAAAGAGAAAAAAGCTTGTTTTGTTTTAATTTGAAGTGACGTTGGTTGCCAGTGGAAAGCTTTCAACCAAAGACAATTTTTTGCTCAAGGAATATAAGAGAAGACATTTTCATTTTGACTCGATACAACATAGAGTGGAAAAATTTGGGGTTGTTGGGTGAGTGAAGGAAGGAGGTAGCTGTTCTACAGAACAATCGATCTTCACTCTTCAATCGATTCCCTCAAATACTTGTTGATGCTATGATTAAAAGCAATCTGTCTTTCTTTCTACTTGTTTTAACCACAAATCTTTGTCAATTGCTGCCCAAGATGAGCTTAAGATGAAGAGAGTGCGATGCAGTTTGTCTGTATTTTTTTCCCCAGAAATTTTTGCTGCATTTACTAATCTACCCTTTCTTATTGCATACTGTATGTCTACTATAACCCTTACCAAGTATAGATAATACATTATACCATGGGTCCCACTATATTGAAAAAATAGTTTAAAATTACCGGAATGCCTGGGCGAGTCGAACTGTCTATCGGCGCTCGAAAGAATTTTCACCCATCAGTGTCTTGGCCAACAAGGACAGACACAAAAGGACAGCAGAAAACTATAATCAAAAGTAAAACACAGCAACTAAGAATACGCCCAAATGGTAAACTATGAACAAGGCGAAAAAACAGACTGAGCAATGAACGACAAAAACCAAATCTAGCAACGCAAGAACTGAAGCGGGAGCAACTGTTCACACCAAAGATTGCAGAGAAGGAGACAGGTTTGCGAAAAAATCAGATATAGGAGAGACACCTTGTTTTGCCAAACATTCAGCAAACGCGTTTACAGCACGGGGAATATGCAGAAAATCCACCTTATCAAACTTGGAAAACAGAGCCCGCATATCATGAAACTCATCCCAAAGAGACCAAGGAGCAGCAGAAGCACAAAGTGACCCAAGAAATAGTATTTGATGAATCCGATCCGATTTGACTAATGATAAACGCATATAGGATATCAAAAAGTGCATCCCAAGGCTTAACCAATCCATTAGAGAGAAGACTGTCCATATGTTGTTTATTGTTGATTTTTTATAATTTTGATTTTGATTTATGTTTATAATTTTAGCCGATTTTTTTTTTTATTTCGGCAATTATGATTATAAATTTATTTTGTAGTTATAATTATAGTCTCCATTATGCGTTTACCAAAAGTTGCTGACGTTACCATTAGCGGAGTTGACATTATGATACCATTAGCATCAAATCATTATTCCACTTATGACGTGTAGAGGTGATTTGGAGCCATAAAAGATCGTTGGTTTCAGATTCTTCAGCCGCATTATAATCTTCAGTACAGAGGTGAAGGTCTGAATTCTTCCATCCCCATCCATTTTCTTAATCCTTAGTCAATGATCATCTAGATTGAATTGTTAAGATTAATTTTTTTTTTTTTTGGTATATATTAAGATTAAATATTTTCAAATGTATACTATAATGTTAGTCGGCAGCTTGGCATCACCTGCAAAATATATATATATTTTTTGAACAACTGCAAAATATTTTTATGTACCTAAGCTAGAAGCACGATTTAATACAAATTCCAAATTGCAATTTGCACTATATAATGATGCTCATTAGCTTGGTATTAAGCCAAGCAAAAAAGAGTTGAACAAAAGAAACTAGCTATTTTTAGGTTAATTAGTGCCAAAAATGGTTCAAGGCCAAGGATCAAATTCAAGTGATCCATTGCAGATGAATATGGAATCTCCAGGAGGAGGAGAAGGACAAACAAGAAATGCTCATGGAGGAGAAAATTCCCAGGTGGGGAATGCTTCTGGTGGCGATACACAAGCTGAAAATTCACAATTCAGGAGCCAGCAAATGGGTTACAGCGTAAGATCTCAGTCCTGGAACCCTTATGGTTTAAACCCTTATATCTGGGGAAATCCTTACATGGTGAACCCTATATGTGGGAACCCTTGCTTGATGAACCCTTATTGGGTTCATCCTTGTCAGGTGGTTTGTGCTAACCCAAAATGTTGGCACCCACAATGTATAAACCAACAGAAGATAAATGTCCTAAAACAACCAGATTTTGTTTCACAAGGGGAAAATAGCCAAGACCCTCCAAGCGGGACTATCCAAGAACTCAAACCAGAGAACCTAGAAAAGAGAAATGTTCAGGCAAAAAAATCTCAAGAAGGGAGTTCAAAAAATGACAACATAAAGCATCAGAATGGGTCAACGGTTCATCCATTGGTTCCGAAACTGCCAAGAAGAAGGAACTTAACCTTTGATAGGGTTACCACTTTTGGCCGCCAGTTATCAAACTATCTCCCACGTCCAGGGAGATTTGGGGTGTTTATATATTGGGGTTTGGCATTGTTTGTTCTCTTGATGGCCTCTATGATTTACGGTTATTTTACGGGATATTTTCATTTTGAATTTGAAATGGAATGAGGAAATGATCATTCGTGACACACAGCACAGAAAGCCACGTTATACTGATCATTGAAGAAACCCTGTTTCCTGCAATTTTACCATGTATCATCTTTTTCAATTCAATAAAACTTACGATAAGAGAAAATCTTTCTTGGCCAAAAGAAAGATATTGAAAATAAATTGAATTTTATTTTGAATTAAGTTGAAATACTAATTACTAAACTGGATAAATTTGATAAGTTTGTTGTATCACCTGACAAGAAGTATTAGACTTGTTTGGACGGAGCTTTTCATTGCCATTTACAAATGAATTTTCATATTGTAATAAACTTTAAAATATATTTACATAACGAGAAAAAATAATGAAAATAAAGAGACAAGGGTGAGAGGAAGAAGAAGAATTAGAAGATGGAGAAGAAAGATAAAGAAAAGAAGAGGAAAGAGAGGGACGAGAAGGGAAAAGGAAAGGAGAGAAAATGAGAAGAGGAACGAACAACCTTTGATTTCAATGCCAAGATTCATTAACTTATATTTCTTATTTAAATGGAAAATTATTAAATACTTACACGAAATTTACAAAAATAATTAAAAAGGTTTAATTATTTATTTTTTTTAAATTATTGAGGCTATCTCTCATCACTATTAGCAATATGCCATGATTTTGCTCATATAATTCCAAGTTTAATATTCTTTTTTAATTGAAAAAACAATTCTCATTCATCAACTCACAACAGAGTTACTGAACAAATAATTATTGGCACGTACTTATTGTGAAAATATTAATTTATACATATAAATGTAGACTTGACTTTCTAAAAATATTAAATAACTGAGTAGATAATATATATTTTAAAATTCCAGATCTTGATGTTCCACATTTCTCAAAGTCTTTATATATTAATATTGCCATCATAGGAATAGCCTAATATAATTTTTAATTTGATATATAATTGAAGAAACATGCATCATATGAAATGTAATTAATTCTTGCAGAATATATATATATTTTTTGAACATTTTTTATTGCTAGTGAAATATAATAATTTAATATTTCTAGAATTATATTCATGAAAATTTACATTAGTAGAAATATTCAATTTCGACGAATAAACACCCATACATCCACATTCTATTTTTTAAATTTTGTTTAACTTAATTAAATCTCTTCAGATCTAACTTAAAATAAAGTATGAAAGAATAAAATTAAAAGAATTGACTAAATTTGATTAAAATAATAAAGTTTAGTTTTTTTTTCTTTTTAAATACATGTGGATATATGACTTGACGCTAATATTATATGTAAAGTCTACTTACGAGAAATAACTGTCGCATTAACATGAAATTATCGAAATACAAATGCAACCTAAAATTGATACAGAAAATTAAATACGCGGTATTAATTGATAAAATTAAAAAAATTGGCTACAATTGATAAAAGGTTAAAGTTTAATTTTTTTTTTCATCATTGGGCCATTTTTTTAATATAATATTAAAAAATAATTAACTTCTCTAGATTATAACAAAAAGTTAATTAATTTAATCAAATTATCATTTATCTCATATATTTAATAATTAATTTATTTAATATATATAAGGGTACGAAATTGAAAAAAATTTCATTTATTACTTTTTAATATTTTCAAAACCACTTTAGTTGGGGTAAAGTGCTTATTTTGGTTTGTATTATCAATTCACTTTACGGAAGCAAATCATTCAACTTTTCTCACTTAATGATTTGCATACTGAACACGTTCAAATTATATTTCTTTATTTTTGGAAAAAAAAAAAAAAAAAACTAATCTTTAAATGAATTGTGCGGTATTATATATATAAAGTAAGAACTTCCAAGTCCACTTTTATGTGATTAATTTATAGTCAGTAGTGCACTTACACTAAATTTTGCAGATCTAATTACATTGATTGCACATGATCATGATCATAGAAATGGCAGTTAAAAAAATGAATTTCTGAATTCAATTTTCATGGAAGCTCCATTTCTTCAACTCCATTCTCTATATAAGCCTGCAATTATACACAGAAAAATATGAACAAATTGAAAACTAGTAAGCAAGAAAGGAAATTCCTGGATTAATCCCAATGAGTGCCCCAACCAATGAAGTTGGAAAAATTGATCCTGAACCGGATCAAGTTTCTCAAACAAATTTTCAAAATCCAATTCCAGATCCCCAGACAATATCCAACGATGGTCAAAGTTCTAAACAACAACCTAACACAAATGAGTTGTCATGGTTAAAGTTAATAGGGTTGGTGTTGCTGGCTTTGTTAGTGGTACCGATACCAACTCGACAACCTGCTAAATCGGATGTAATGGCCGGAAACAGTACCCATTCGTCAAAATGGGTCAGTGACTGGCTGGATTCAGCAGAAGAAGAGACAGAGAATTTGAGTTTGAAGTGCAAGAAAGTGAAAGAAAAGAATGGAGGGTGGAAATTAGAGTGTGAGAAAGAAAATATTGGAGAAAAAGAAAAGAAACCAAAACCGTTTTACCTAAAATTGGAGGATTCTCGAGAACCAAACACATCGGGATCGGAGGATTCACTGTGCTGTCGTGCTTGTAGCACTCGGAAACAGCGATGGTCAGTTAAATTTATTATAATTAAAATTGGCAAATGGGGATGGGATAAAATAAGAGAACCATCTCCCAACCCTGATCGCGAACGACAGGAAAAACTATCCAAGGTAATTTTTACCCTTTACTCTTTCAACTCCTGATTTTATGTTCTCACCCTTTGTTGGCATCGTAGTTTGTTAATTATTTTATCAAATATACTAATTCTTGTATGTGTTTGAAAATCTGCAGTGCACGTACTTCTCAGAAACTAAAATTAGCGACGACTTTGGGGAGCAATTGTCAATTTTATTAGATGCTGAAATCACAAAACTACTACGATCATGTCCTGATAAATCAAAAGAATGTATAAAACTTTACCCTGGATTTTTACGTGACAAGTTTGATGAAAACGTCAAACGTATACTTGGAGAAAAATTGGATTCAAATTCTAATTTTATCCAAAAATGGAATATTCTCCAAGAGAGCGGCAATAAAAAAACCAGTTGATCTATCAAATGGTTCATGAACAAGTTGAAGGAAGGTAATATGCAATTTTTTTTGAAAGGGAAAATTTATATATTGAAATTCTTTTATGGGTTCTTATTAATTTTTTTTTTGTTTATATAGGGTCTTTCAAATTCGAATTTAAGAGCTGTTGATGATGATCAAAGAGGGACTTACTGGCTAGGTCATCTATCATATGTATTTGGTGTTTTTGCTGCTTTAAGAATTCCTACGTTTTGAAGAGGTTTTTGTAGTAATAATGGAAATGTCCATCTTAGAAAAGGAAAGAGAGAGTGATAAATTGTACTTGATCTATTTATTATGAATATTCTCCATGCATGAATTTTAAATTCAATTTAAATGACATGACGAAACAAGATAAGGAATGTCAAGTTTGAATTTTAATTATTGGACCCAACTCTTATGTATAATAGTTGAACCAAATACAAGAAAATCATTGACAAACCAAATAATTTTATTGTAAATTATTAAAAATATAAAATTATTTTTGTATTTAGAAAAATTTTTACGTTCTAACTATATTGAGCAATGCAATTTTTAATAATTTATAAATTATTTTGATAAATTTCCCATAAATTTTACTTTCAAGGTAAACATCTCATATGCCTTTGTTATTACTATATATATCTATATCTTAATCCTAAAAAAAATCATAGAACGGAAAGGAAAATGTGTATTTTATAATATTTAATTTTTTGCCTTTTAACGGTCTTTGATAAATTAAAAAAAGAAAAAAAAATGTAATTTTTAATATATTCGGAAATCGCAGTGGAATATTTAATGATTTTACTTGATAAAATGTTGTAACCTCAACATGCTTTTCTTGGATGTCCAAAAACAAGCTTTTGACCTCAAACTAAATATACATCTGATCATCATATTAGTTAATATTTAGATTTTATTTCATGCTAGAACATAATAGTTCTTGGCTCAAATTGGTCCAGGATCATTAAAAGATTATAGTTCTTGCTTTGGGGTATGGGAAAAAAAAATTAATTGAAATGTAGATAGAGGGCAGCAAGCAATGTGCATGGCCATGTGTTGTTAGAGAAATATGAAACTGCCACATGGGTAGCCATTAATATGAAACTGCCATGAGGAAGAAGAGTTTCAGAAACGTTGAAGATGGAGATGGATCTAATAATAATAAGGTGGTATTTATTTATATTTTTCATAGTACGTGAGAATTACATGCTAATAATTCATTTCTGCAACTCTGTTGGTATTTATGGATCGCTTTTCTTTCTTCCATTCAAAATTTTTTTAATATTCTCTAAATCAACCCATATTGCTAACGTCCACCTTTCCATAATTAGGATTTTTTTTTTCTAAGCTAATTGTAATTTAAAAAAAAAAAAAAAAAAAACTTGGCAATGAATATAAGTTTGGCTACATTATAATATTTCTATAGGAATAAGAAATATAAATATACAAAATTGAAATTTTTATTTGGAGATGATCTTCGTAGAAGAAGTTAAAATGTCCAACCCACAAGCAACTAATAATTCATCTTGTATTTTAAATTGCCAACAAAGGAGAAATAAAAGATTAACATAAAAGCACTTAATGACTACGGGACAACGTCACGAAAGTAGAGAAATTAATAAATTAAAATACACAACTCCATAAACTAGTTTCTTTTTTTGAATACATAAGAGGTCTAATGAACCAAAATAACATTGTGGGCTATCCCTTTAAATAACATTCACCAAATTGGTGATAACTTTTTTGGTGGAGAGAATTCGAACTGGAGGACCTTTCACTCCCTACTTCTTCTACAAGAAATAGAAAAATCAATCAAACTACACTTAATTGACTTGGTCACAGTTAAGACTACTCGGCTTTCTACAAGTGCATTTAGTAGGAATCGAAGCTCCTTGCTGATCCCAGTAGATGCTAATTGGAATCGAATTGAAAATTCTTCTCATATGTCCAGCCTGCGTTATCAATTCAATTACAAACTTAGATTTATTAATTCAATTTATTGCGTCTTCATTTTCATCTGCAGCATATAAAGTTGTCTAAAATGGCAATTGATTGATAACTAGATCTACGTATAAAAAAAATAAAAAAATTGGTTTCTCAAACTTAAAAATAATTTATTTTGTTGCCATTATTAGAAATTGTACGTTAATTAAATAAAAAGTTCAAAGATTTACTAATAAGGATAGCGTCGTGTTCAAGACTTCTTAGGATAATAAAGCTTTTTATTGAGCCGAAGAGTAAATTTAGAATAAGTAGAGAATTCTAAGAGTTCGTTGTTTATAGTTTTAAGCTTTTCCTTACAATTTTAAGGAATAATAAATATTTTTTTCTATATTTACTTTTTGTACATGATTAATAATTATTATTTTAATTTAATAATTTTTTAAAAAAATTAATATTAAATTAAGGGTGATATGATCAATTTATTTAATAATTTATTGTAACTCAGAGAAATTCATATAGTTTTCTTAAGAGATATATATGAATTTTCAAATATGATAACTACGCCCTCTGTTCCAAAATATAAGTCGTTCGATTAAAAAAACAATTAATTTTTTTAGATCATAACAAATTCAATAGTAATTTGATTAAATTATTTTTTATCTCAAAATTAATAGTTACTTTAACAAATATTTACTGTAATTAATCTAAATAAGAGTAACATTAGAAAAAAATTATTTATTATTTCTTAAAATAGTAAAAAAAACGATTTATATTTTAAAATAAAGATAGCATACATATTGCGTGCTAAAAGAATAATAATTAATGACGATTATTACTGTTCTTAAAATAATCCTATGGATCGGTTGACTTATCGATATAACAAAATTAAGAAAAAAGAATATTCGGAGAATCTATTTATTGTTCTTCTTGTGTACTAGTTGGTCTGGTGAATGGTGAAACAGGTGGCCTCCGGCATTTTTATATGATTTCAATTAAGTCATGAGGTATTACAATAATAGCAGAATTTGGAGCATCACAAACAAGAAGACCATCACTCACATCCCTTTAATTTTTTTTTTTTTAACTAAATTTATTAATTTAGAATAAAATTAGGTGTTTTCATCTGCGAAACATTTGCTTTTCTAATTTTTGCTTATTTCGTATATTAAAGAATGACATACGCACTGATCTATATATATAATTCTGAAATCAAAAATTTTTTTACAAAATTGATCTAGAACTCTCATATTTAAATATTACTTTTTATTTTTTTTATAAATTTTTTTATTTTTAATAATTTTTCAATATTTTATATATATATATATATATATAATTTTAAATTTTAAATAATTTAAACTTTAAAACTTTAAAAATTTTTGAATTTTTGAATTTTAAACCTTAAAAACTTTCGAATTTTTTTTTCTTATCAATATACATATATATACACCTCTTTCAATGATTATTTTTTATAATGATTTTCTTCTTATTTTTCATTATTTCTTTCAATTATTTTATTTTAATTTTATAGGTTTTATTTTTTTAATGTATATGTTAATGTTATTTTTCAAGTTTTGATAAGCAAAAAGATGAGAAGTATAACTTCAATCTATAGAGACTACCACATTTTTTTCTCCAACCATAATAATGTTAGTTTAATTCTTTGATTTTTTTTCTTTTTCATAATTTTTTAATTTTATGAAATAATCTGTAAAAAAAAAAATGTATGTAGAAAAAAGCGGATACAGAGCAAAGATAAGAGCAGAAAAAAGACTGATATTAATTAAATCTTATTATTTTGATAATTTATTTTTTATCTTAATACAATTAGTTTTATGATGTTTAGTATGTATGTTATGAATTTTTTTCAATTTGTTTGTATAGCTTTGTGCTTATGAATGAAATGCCAGTTTTTATTTTTTATTATTATTATGCTCTTCTTATTTATTTTATTTATTTTACTTCCCAAGTAAGAGGTTAAAAAAAATCTAAATATTAAATTTAATAAATAGATTTAAAATAAAAATCAGAGCTAATAAGATAATATTTACTAAATTAAAAATGCATTTAATAAATTAAAAAGATGAGATACTTCATATACTTATGATTTAAATTTTAACTTTATTATCTAAATATTAGAAAATTATATATAATGATCATATTTTCAAATTAATATTTATTTACAATAATTATTTATATCTATTTTTAATTTTAAAATTTTTTTATTAAATTATTAAGATATTTTTTAAATTTAAAAATTAGTGCGTATTTAAAATAATTATCTATACTCATATTTGATTTTTTTTTCTTAAGTTTTAGCTTTGACTATTTAATTTTTTTTCATCTATTTACAATAGTTTTATATTTTCATATCTATATGTTTCTATTATTATGTTTATGCTTATTTGCAAAAATTCTATATATATCTATATATAACGTGGTTACTCTATTTATATATATATATATATATATATATATATATATATATATATATATATATATTATATGTATAAAAAAAATTTTAATATAATATACGATAATAAAGTAATAAAACAAACTGCGCAAGCTTTTACCTAGCTATATTAAATTTCATCTTCAACCACCAGTATGGAGATTGAGCCATCTTTGTAAATAGTTTTTTTTCTTAAAAAAAAAAAAAATCATGTATCCAAAGAATATTAAAACTCTTGTGATTTTTTGAGGACTAAATTAGGAGTAATAAGGCTTATAATTATTTTCACACAAATCTGTTTTTCTCAAACAAACATCATTTCTTCCATTTAATCGAACTAACACAAACATAGAAAACATTCATACAAGAAAATACAAGAACAATCTTAAGTTAAACCTTATGAGAATTATTTGAATTTGATAAAAAATTTCTCGAAATACTAATGTAAATTTCTACTTTCAATATTACTTGCTCAATATTATCAGAAACTTCACCTCGCCTATTTCTTCCATAAACATTATTCCATCTTTCATTTTGAGTATTTTCTCTCAGAATATTGTACCATCTCCCACTTTGAGTGTTCCCGCCTTGTAGATGGCCCCATTCTCCATATTGGTTATTTCCACCATAGGTATTACTGCCTCCTTCGCCTTGAGCATTTTGTTTTCGATTATTACCCCATCCTCCACTTTGAATGTGTCCTCCCTCAGAATTGGTCCACCCTCCATCTTGAATGTTTCCACCGCATGTATTACCTCCTACTCCACTTTGAGTATTATCTCTTTGGGTATTAACCCATCCCCCACCTCGAGTGTTGCCTCTTTGTGTATTACCACCTCTTTCACCTGTAGTATTCCCACCATAGGCATCATCGCCTCTTCCCCCTTGCGTGTCTCCGCCATAGGTATCACCACCTCTTCCCCCTTTCGTGGGTCCACCATAGATATCACCACCTCTTCCCCCTTCGGGGCATCCACCATATGTATCACCGCCTTGTACCCCTTGCGTGTGTCCACCATAGGTATTACCGCCTCTTCCCCCTTGGGTGCGTCCACCATAGGTATCACCACCTCTTCCGCCTTGCGTGTCTCCACCATAGGTATCACCGCCTCTTCCCCCTTTGGTCCGCCCACCATAGGTATCACCGCCTTGTACCCCTTGTGTGTGTCCACCATAGGTATCACCGCCTCTTCCCCCTTGCGTGTCTCCACCATAGGTATCACCGCCTCTTCCCCCTTCAGTGCGTCCACCATAGGTATCACCGCCTCTTCCCCCTTGCGTGTCTCCACCATAGGTATCACCGCCTCTTCCTGCTTTGGTCCGTCCACCATAGGTATCACCCTGTCTTCCCCCTTGCGTGTCTCCACCATAGGTATTACCGCATCTTCCCCCTTGTGTGTCTCCACCGTAGGTATCACCGCCTCTTCCCCTTTGAGTGTTTCCTCCCTGGGTGTTACCTCTATCCCCACCTTGAATGTTTCCTCCTTCGCTATTACCATCTACTCCACCTTGAGTATTTCTACCCTGAGTATTACCATTACCTCCATTTTCAATGTTTCCACCCTGAATATCACCATCTCCTCCACCCTGAGTGTTACCTCCTTCTGTCTTACCGCCTCTTTCAGACTGTGTATTTTCTCCTTGGGTAACGCTTCCACCCCTACCTCGAATGTTTCCACCTTGGGTATTACCACCTCTTTCACTTTGGGTCTTTCTTTCTTTAATATTACCACCTTTCCCACCTTGAGAATTTCCTACCTGTGTATTATCACATCCTTTATTTAGAGTATTTCCTTCCGGAATATTATCTCCAGTTCCACTTTGAGCATTTCTTTCTTGGTCGTTTCCTTCTTGGATGTTGACACCTTGTCCATTCCTTTCTTGAATGTTGCCACCTAGTGGGTTAATAACTTGAGGGTGAACCCTATTGATAAGGTGATGATGTGGGCAATTTGGATTGATACATGGCATTCCACTTCCTAATTGAGGGAACACAAAAGGATTCACAGATGGTGATAATTGGTTGTTCCCATCAGGAAAATCTCCACCTTGAACATTTGGCATTGGATAGTGACCTGTTAAGATTCCCTTTTGAGGTCCGAACAATGGTATGCTCCCATTCTGAAAGCTCATCCATTGAGGGTTTTGATTATTTCCCCCATGAACATTCCAAAGTGGTTGATTCCCTAATCCAGATCCTTGTTGATTGTATATTTCTTGAGTGTTACCTCCTTGAGGATTCATCAAGTGGACGACATTTCCTCCTTGTTGATCAGGAGGAGAAGAAATGTATATCATCGGTCCATATGGATTCAGACCCATAGGATTTATTGGTTTTGAGTTCAGGATCTGTGTTTGGGTTGATTGGTGGGCAGCCATGGTTGCTCTGAGAGAGAACTTGGAATTTAATCGGAATGTTTTTGTTAAATGTTCTGGTTTCTTTCACTTCGTTGCATAACCATCGAGGAGATGAACTGTAACTTGGAAAATTATTATTTTGTTCGTAGCATGTGGGTTTGATGACAATCATCGAGGTATAGTTAATTATTTCAGACAAGCCATGTGGCACCGGACATTTCTTTATCCAGACATGGCCATAAAGAAGAAATTTAATAATGAGGTTTGGTGTTAGAAAATAAATTTATTAAATTATTTATAGAGAAATCGGTATATCTTTTAACGAGAATTGATAATGGCATGTGATGTGAATGCATACTTCTCAAGTATTCTCAAATTAAATTTTGGAATAATTAATTTTTTTTTAAAAAAAAAAATAAGTGATTTGACCTTCTAGATCTATTGTTCAACAATTCTGAAAGTGGCTCTCCCATTCTCAAAGTGACAAGTTAATGAAACTGGCGTTGAAATTTGAATTTGGCTTAATATGCGAATTTTAGTTATTGATTAGAAAAATAACGGATTAGTTTAAATAACTATAGGACAAGAATTTAATAAAAATTATGTGAATTTTTTATGAGTCAAGAGAAGAGTTATCTCTATCGTGTAACCCGCAATGTCATCGGCAATGAAGCTCTCAATGAATTTTTTTTAAAAAATAAAAATTTTTTCGATGAAATTTTGACTATTCATTAACAAAGAGATGAGTGCATTAATATATTTCCACAAAAATAAAAAATAAAAATCTTCTAATAACATAAGAAATAAATCTTTCGAATAAAAATAAATCTATTTCAAATAGGATGACAAAATAAATGTTTTGTAATTTCATTCTCTTTAGAATTTACTGAACTTGATGTTGCAAAAGAATTTTAAATATTAAACATTAATGAAAAACAGACGACACTATCAGACTTCATTGATAAAAATTCAATTTCAAGATTTTGAAGTCTCCAATTACAAAGAATGAATCACCCATCGTACATTTCAAACTAAAATAAATAAATAAATAAATACACATAAAAAGCTCCACAAAAAGGAAGAACTACCTCAAAGAAAGTAAGGGGAAGTAATTGCTTTAGGTATGCCATTTATTTATTTTATTTTATAACTTATTTAATGAAATTAAATTGTGACTAAATGGTAAAAAAAAATTACTTAAAATTTTAAAAGCCATATATCATTATCTCCATTAATTGTTTGCTTTTAATAACTTATTTAATCAAATTAATTTGTGACTAAGTGATTAAATAAATTCCTCAAAAGCTTTAAAAGGCATCAATATTATCCCAATTCATTTAAAATATTCATTCAAAAATTAAAAATGATGGTATATATAGATTCATATAATATAAGAAATAATAAATGCTTAAATAAATACATAACTTAATAAATTAAATATCAATGAATAAAAATAATAATCATTTAACCAAATAAATGAATGAATTAATTAATTCTAAATAAATTCACTATTTTATAAAAAAGTATTACATATTTAAATCTCAATCAAAGTATGAACTATATGTCTAAAATAATATTTAAAGGTAGTTTTATTTTGATTAAATTAATTTATTCAACACCTTACGATTTAATTTAGTTTCAAAAATTTATCCTTAACATGTTATCTAGATGTCACAAGCAATCTAGCTAGCACTTTCTTTCTAATGTTAGATTTAAAACTCTTATTGGCTTGTCAACGCTTAATGCACTTGGGTCAATCTGTCCATGCCTTCTCTAAAATTGACTGAGATATCAAAGATCTCAGATTCAGAATAAAATCAACTTATAATTTCTCCACCATAAGTAGTGTTGCATAAATTGAAGATTATTTATGCAAAATACAAAGAGAATACTAAAACTCTTATTATTTTCATGCAATCGAATTAACTAAAATGTAGAAAACTTTCATGCAACATAATACAAGGAAAATCTTACTCTAAAATCATATGAGAAGACTTTGAATTTGATTAACAAGTTGGGACACTAACGTAAATTTCTAGCTTGACTATTCCATCTTTGGCATTTTCGGAAATTTCAAATTCTAAGTTTCCTTTTTGTACATTATTCCATCCACCACCTTGCTGATTTCCTCTCTGTGAATTACCCCATCCTCCACCATGAGTGTTTCCACCTTGCGTATTACCAAATCCGCCGCCTTGAGTGTTTCCTCCTTGGGTATTTCCAAATCCTCCACATTGTGTGTTACCACCTTGGGTATTCTCCCATCCTCCACCTTGAGTGTTTCCTCCTTGAGCGTTACCCCATCCTCCATCTTGAGTGTTTTCTCCCTGAGAATTACCAAATCCGCCGCCTTGAGTGTTTCCTCCCTGGGTATTACCAAATCTGCTGCCTTGGGTGTTTCCACCCTGGGTATTACCAAATCCACCCCCTTGAGTGTTTCCACCCTGCGTATTACCCCATCCTACACTCTGAGTGTTTCCACCTTGCGTATTACCAAATCCACCGCCTTGAGTGTTTCCTCCTTGGGTATTTTCAAATCCTCCACCTTGTGTGTTACCACCTTGGGTATTCTCCCATCCTCCACCTTGAGTGTTTCCTCCTTGGGTATTGCGCCATCCTCCTCCTTGAGTGTTACCACCTTGGGTATTCCCCCATCCTCCACCTTGAGTGTTTCCTCCCTGGGTATTACCGAATCTGCTGCCTTGGGTGTTTCCAAACTGGGTATTACCAAATCCACCCCCTTGAGTGTTTCCACCCTGCGTGTTACCCCATCCTCCACCTTGAGTGTTTCCACCTTGTGTATTACCAAATCCACTGCCTTGAGTGTTTCCTCCTTGGGTATTTCCAAATCCTACACCTTGTGTGTTTCCATCTTGGGTATTCCCCCATCCTCCTCTTTGAGTGTTTCCTCCTTGGGTATTCCTCCATCCTCCACCTTGAGTGTTACCACCTTGGGTATTCCCCCATCCCCCACCTTGAGTGTTTCCTCCTTGAGTGTTACCCCATCCTTCACCTTGAGTGTTGCCACCTTGGGTATTACTCCATCCTCCTCCTTGAGTGTTTCCACCCTGGGTGTTCCCCCATCCTCCTCCTTGAGTGTTTCCACCATGGGTGTTCCCCCATCCTCCACCTTGAGTGTTTTCTCCTTGGGTATTGCTCCATCCTCCTCCTTGAGTGTTTCCTCCCTGGGTGTTCCCCCATCCTCCACCTTGAGTGTTAACACCTTGGTTATTCCCCCATCCTCCACCTTGAGTGTTTCCTCCTTGCGCATTCCCCCATCCTCCACCTTGTGTATTTCCACCCTGAGTGTTACCCCATCCACCACCTTGAGTGTTTCCACCTTGGGTATTCCCCCATCCTCCACCTTCAATGTTTCCTCCCTGGGTATTGCCCCATCCTCCTCCTTTTGTGTTTCCTCCCTGGGTGTTACCCCATCCACCACCTTGAGTGTTGCCACCTTGGGTATTTCCATATCCTCCACCTTGAGTGTTTACTCCTTGAGTGTTACCCCATCCTCCACCTTGTGTATTTCCACCCTGAATGTTAACCCATCCACCACCTTGAGTGTTTCCTCCTTGGATATTGCCCCATCCTCCTCCTTGAGTGTTTCCTCCTTGGGTGTTACCCCATCCTCCACCTTGAGTGTTGCCACCTTGGATATTACTCCATCCTCCTCCTTGAGTGTTTCCACCCTGGGTGTTCCCCCATCCTCCACCTTGAGTGTTACCACCTTGGGTATTTCCATATCCTCCACCTTGAGTGTTTCCTCCTTGGGTATTGGCCCATCCTCCACCTTGTGTATTTCCACCCTGAATGTTACCCCATCCACCACCTTGAGTGTTTCCTCCTTGGGTATTGGCCCATGCTCCTCCTTGAGTGTTTCCTCCCTGGGTGTTACCCCATCCTCCACCTTGAGTGTTTCCACCCTGGGTGTTCCCCCATCCTCCACTTTGAGTGTTTCCTCCTTGGTTATTGCTCCATCCTCCTCCTTGGGTATTGCTCCATCCTCCTCCTTGAGTGTTTCCTCCCTGGGTGTTCCCCCATCCTCCACCTTGAGTGTTCCCACCTTGGGTATTCCTCCATCCTCCACCTTGAGTGTTTCCTCCTTGAGCATTCCCCCATCCTCCACCTTGTGTATTTCCACCCTGGGTGTTACCCCATCCACCACCTTGAGTGTTTCCTCCTTGGGTATTCCCCCATCCTCCTCCTTGTATGTTTCCTCCCTGCGTGTTACCCCATCCTCCACTTTGAGTGTTGCCACCTTGGGTATTTCCATATCCTCCACCTTGAGTGTTTCCTCCTTGAGTGTTGCCCCATCCTCCACCTTGTGTATTTCCACCCTGAATGTTTCCCCATCCACCTCCTTGAGCGTTTCCTCCCTGAGTATTGCCCCATCCTCCTCCTTGAGTGTTTCCACCCTGGGTGTTCCCCCATCCTCCGCCTTGAGTATTTCCACCTTGGGTATTCCCCCATCCTCCACCTTGACTGTTTCCTCCTTGGGTATTGCCCCATCCTTCTCCTTGTGTGTTTTCTCCCTGGGTGTTACCCCATCCTCTACCTTGAGTGTTTCCACCCTGGGTATTCCCCCATCCTACTCTTTGAGTGTTTCCTCCCTGAGTATTACCCCATCTACTTTGAATATTTCCTCCTTGAGCATGACAAAATGCTCCATGACAATGCGGACAATCATGAGTGTTTCCCCCTTCAATAGGACCCCCACCTTCACCTTGAGTATTTCCTCCTTGGATGTTGCCCCATCCCCAACCTTGACTGTTTCCTCCCTGGGCATTATCCCATTTTCTAGCTTGTATATGTCCTCCTCGAGTGTTCATTATTTCAATCAAAGAGGCCTTAAAACTTCGTTAGGATGTTTTGCAAATATTTTCGTGCCTCTCACTTGATGCGCTATCCAAAGAATTTTATCTCCTTATATAGGCATTTGGGAAATAAACTTTGACTTGAAAAATTATTATGTTATTAGTTCAATTGTGATGAAATGACAGGTAAGGTGATATATTTAATTATTGCATGCAGACAGAGGCATTAATTACAAAGATGAACAATTAAAATCTAATGAAAAATAGCAAAACATGACACCTAAATGTAATCTTTTCATACTTAATTGGTAATTTAATCGTAATTATTAGTTTCTTATTTGTTGCATGTGATTGCATGACAGCCATGGAGATGTAGTTAGTTATTATAGGTAGACAAAAGCATTAATTTCAAATGTGAACGTTGAAAGTATATGAAAAAGAGCACAAATTTAAATTCGGACAACCCATGATGACTGGCTTTAAATTAAACAAAATTAATAAATTGTGCATAAAAGTGTATAAAAAGTTATCTTTGATCCTTTCCCGTTTTATTTGGTTCTTATTTTTTTTTACATTTAAAATATTTGTAAAATTTTTAAATTTATATATTTAAATAATTATTTTTTTTCATAATAATTTTTATGATTATTTATTAAATAAAATTTTTTTAGTAATATCTTAATAAATTAAAGATAAAAAAATAAAATAATACTTTCTACGTCTCATTTTGTTTGCTTGTTTATAATTTATATATTTAAATAATTTATTTTTCTATAATAACATTTATTGTTGTTCATTAAATGAAAGACTTTTATTAATATCTTAATAAATTAAGGATAAAAACGACACATCAATTTTTATTGACTAAATTCTTAATATGCGTATTTTATCAAACCATACAAATAAAATAAAATGGTAAAAATATTTATTAAAGAAATTTTAAATATGCGAATTTTGTCAAACCATACAAATAAAATAAAATGGGTTAGTATAATTTTTACAATAATAATTTTTACATTTTCAACTATGTAATAGATATTTAATTAATGTATTTTTTCAAGTTGAAATATTTAATGCATGTTCGTACACCAGACGTAGTCTGATGGTAAGTGCATATACAACCCAACAAAAGATCCGGATCTAAATCTCCCTTGCCTAATCCTTAACAAAAAATAAATAATGCACGTTCCTTCTATTATCTCAAATTAAAAATTGGATTAATATAAATATATGACTTGAGAGAATATATAAATAGGTAGACATTGATGGGAATAAGTGAGAGGTACGTGCAATAGTTAATTACTATTTCCTCTGTAACTCTGTCGTGATTTATGTAGAAAAAAAAAATTATTAAACATGGAATCATATGGTCTAATGAAGGCAAGGCATGCTAATATTTTTTGTTTGACTAAAAAAAAAAAGTTAAAATCTACAAAATTTATAAGTTTTGTCATTATTTCACTTCCGGTAGTAAAAAAGATGATGGAATTTCTCAATTTTATTATTTTAATAATATAAATTCTGAATCGCTTAATCATTAATTTGATTAATTATTAAAAAAATTAAATAATATGATTAATTACATATATATATATATATATGATTAATTATTATATATATATATATCGTAAAAGAATAGTTTATCTTTTATTTTTCCAGTGTCCTAAAATATTAATTTTTATTTAATATTTTAAATAAAATAGATTACACCTTTTTTTAATTAAAATTAACAATTAAAAATTAATCTATTAATTATCTAAAATACATAACCCACGTACGGTCTAAATAATTAAGGCACAGCAGAAACCGCAAGAATAAATTAATAAAGCTACAAATCATAATAAGAATTCATATTGGACCAATATATTGTTATTATAATTAATCATAAATTATTCCACTAAAAATTCACAATTGAATTCCTTATTAATCTAACTTTCCAAAACATAATAATTTATGTTCCCCATGTAAAGATTAAATATGCTTGTCAAATAAAATAAATAACCGATAATTTATTTAAATAATAATTTTAATCTTAAAGATTGTCGCTTAACTTATTTCATGTGTCGAATTAGAAATCCACCTGCAGGATTTATACAATCAAAAGCGATCCATAAATAGCAACAGAGTGCAGAAATTAATTATTAGCATGTAATTCTCACGTACTATGAAAAATATAAATAAATACAACCTTATTAGCATGTAATCTCCATCTTCAACGTTTCTGAAACTCTTCCTCTAGTTTTCATTGACTTTGCCCATTTTATTAATGGCCATGCATATTGCTTGCTGCCATGGATCTATATTTTAATTATTTTTTTTTTCCATACCCCAAAGCAAGCTACGATTTAGACATCCTGTATCGTAATTGACATCCACGATTTATGGATGGCCACGATTTAATTAAAAATTTATATTTTTTAAAACTATTTCTTTTCAGGATTTTTTATAATATTCTCACAGACAGTGACGAGAACAAACTATTTAATGGATCAATTTAAGTAATTCATATGTCTAGATTCGATCTATACAGTAATGCATAGATCAAATTAATGAAAAATAATTATTTATTGAAACAATAATATTTTTATTATTTACTTACAAAACAAATTTTGTAAGCGCTTGAAACTACAAAATCAAAGGGTTTGAGTCACATGAGAGTATTTGAGTTAAAATAAAAATAAATTAAAAAATAAAAAGTATGGAAAATTTAAATATTATTATTTTATTAAAATCTTTTAGTTGACCATTTCTAAGGAGAATTTAGAATATCTTTAATATTATTAAGAATATTTTTAAAAATTCAATTGTTTTCCTCTATTTCCATATTTATATATGCCAGTTCTTTTATAACATGCGCTATATGTCGTTATTGATACTTGCTCGTTATATTTTTTTATAATATTAAGTATTTATTATAATTTTTTTATTTTTATTAAATTTTTATAATATTGAAGCATGATTTTATATTAAGTTAACTTGCACAAAATGATTTATATACTTTAATTTAATTTGGAAATCAAGATGTATCCAAAATCCACTCTAGCTACACAATGTCACAATATTATGTCACAAAAATTAATTAATTTAATTTTTTTTAATCATCCAGTCTGAAGTAAACCAAATTCACACTTGGTGAGCCCATAAGAAGGGTAAATCGCTTCCTTTCAAGTGTTTAAAAAGACTCAGTATATAAACCTTCGAACTTGATCGATAGAAAATTATAAATAAAGTGGTAAATAATATAAATATAAATAAATCTGTAGTTGGCCAACTTGATCGACGTAGTCGACTATACATGACATGTGCTTTCACTTATTGAACGTGTCAATGCATAAATTCATCCTTAAATTTTATAATTTTAAATTTTTGACACTCTATGATCAATCATATATATAAATTTATAAATTTTTATTAATATATTATATATTTTTCGACACTACTATTAATAATTTTTAAATTTTTAACTTTTATCTATAAAATATTAATTTGACATATAGCTATTGTAAATTATTATGATTCCTAAAATAATAATTTTCATAAATTTTAATTTTTTAACTAATGTTTAATTGATTTGAGTTTATAAATTGAAGTTTTCAATAAAATAATTTTAAAAATGAAAATGCTTAATAGCCATGGCCTTATAATGTTAATTGTTTGGTGGGTTGAAGTAAAAAATCGAAGATGTTACAAGATTAAAATAAAAAAGTTCATAGATGAATTTATAGATTTAGTCATTCTTCAACAACTGAATGGATGAAGCGTCACGCATGGCTTGCTTTAATTGTTTACTCCCTTTATTCACAAATACTTCTCACATTTGAGAAATATTATATTTTTAAATACTTATCATATTTATGAATTGTAATTTAGATAAATTAAGGGTAGAATAATCAATTCACTCAGTAATTTATTGTAATTTAGCCTAATTAATTATTTTCTTAAGAGAATTGAATTACCCAAAAGTGATAAGTAAACACCGTATCTAATCATAAATGCTTCTATGTAGATAAAATGTTACAATTCAAATAATTTAATATATATAATTTAATTATTAAATATTTATTTTACAAAACATAGAAAATAAAGAAAAAATTTAAAAATTTCTACATCAATATATCTTCATTAAAAATCTCATGGCATCCTCAAATTTTATGTTTAATCATTAAATGCATATTAAAATTTTCAATTTACATAATCGTTCTACTAAAAAGTCCTACTCATCAATGTGATCGATCATATACTTAACACGTAAGTAAAAATCAGAAACTTGTTACTTTAAAATCATACTATATGTATATCAAATCAATATATTATTGAAAAAACCGAAAATCGAAAAATCCTATAGTATGTATATCAAATCATACTATAATATATATATATTATTAAAAAACCGAAAATCCTAAAAATTATTGTATTTTAAGGGTATAATTATATTTGGAATGGCTACTTGGGTATTACCAAATCCAACTTTTATGTTATTATGGATGGTTTTTTTTTGAATGATGATGCATTTTGTAATTTTACTTTGATATTTTTTTTAAAAAAAAAAATTTAGAATTGTAGTTTTTCTTTGAAAAATATATTAATTTTAAATAAGGAGACTAAAAGTAGAACCAACTGAACTGAAAATTTCAAATATAAAACAAACATTAAACTAAATGAACTAAGGAATATGGATGCCAAATGAAAGCATTAGTTATAATTAGTCAACATGGAAAATTAATGATCCAATCTTAATATAATACTAACAGATTTTTAACGTTCACATTTGTAATTAATGTTTTTGTCCAAACCATAATATTAACTATATCTCCATTGCTGTCAAACACGTAATAATAATAATAATCATAAAAATTACGATTAAATCAGTTCAAGAAATTATTATTATTAATTTAAGTATCATCAATATATTTTGAGAAGTAATTTTAAAATGTTGTTGTGCTATGTTTCATTATATTTTATTGTTCACATTTCTAACTAATTGGGATGATCTGCCTGAAATAATTAAATAATACATCCATATCGGTCACTTAATCACGTATGCTGCGAATAATATAACAATTTCCAAGGTTACATTTCATTCCTAGATGCCTATATAAGGAGGCAAAATTCTTTGATTAGCATATCAAGTGAGAGACGCTGTAGTAGTTAACAAGATACCTTCTAAAGTTTCTTTGAGTGAAATAATGAACACCCAAGGAGGAAATTCTCAAGGTGGAGGATGGGGTAATACTCAGGGTGGAAATACTCAAAGTGGAGCATGGGGTCCCCAAGGATGTTACGGTCCAAGTCCCCAGGGATGTTATGGCCCAAGTGGTGGATGGGGCAATACTCAGGGTGGAAACACCCAAGGTGGTGGATGGGGAAATACCCAAGGAGGAAACACTCAGAGTGGAGGATGGGGTAATACACAAGGTGGAAACACTCAGGATAGAGGATTTGGCAATACACAGGGTGAAAACACTCAAGGTGGTGGATGGGGAAATACTCAAGGAGGAAACACCCAGGGTGGTGGATGGGGCAATACCCAAGGAGGAAACACTCAAGGTGGAGGATGGGGCAATACACAGGGTGGAAACACTCAGGGTGGAGGATTTGGCAATACACAGGGTGGAAACACCCAAGGTGGTGGATGGGGAAATACTCAAGGAGGAAACACCCAGGGTGGTGGATGGGGCAATACCCAAGGAGGAAACACTCAGGGTGGAGGATGGGGCAATACACAAGGTGGAAACACTCAGGGTGGAGGATTTGGGAATACTCAAGGTGGAAACACTCAAGGTGGT
>CANUEP010029811.1:0-50002 GCA_947857235.1 Jatropha podagrica | reverse complement strand
TAGATTGTGCATATATTAGAAAGATACTATGAGATCTTTAGGAGATATTATGATAGAATCTTGTAATTATTGGGGTAGATTGTGCATATATTAGAAGGATATTAGGAGATCTTTAGGAGATATTAGGAGATTATTTCCTATTTTGAACTATTTTCTGTGTATTATATATACCTTAAACCGTATATGAAAATTCATCAAGCCAATTGCTTGTTTCAAAATTAAGGATAACTCCATATTTAAATAACTCCAAAAGAAATAACTCCATATTTAAATTGCAGATAAAGCGAGAGGTAGCAACAATGAAGCTTATAAAGCATCCAAATGTTGTTCAACTATATGAGGTATCTTTCTCCGTCCCTCTATCATTTCCTTTAGACTTTAGACTTTAGACTTTTCCCTATTATTTGCATGTATCCTGTTCTCTTACATCTTCCTTTGCCATATGTTGGCAACATCAGATTTTTCGGGTTCTTTTCATGCATGCATTTTGCAAGAAACTACTGATGTTAACTAAGGTATCCACTGTGCCTAGGTTTAGTGTTTATTTAAGGAGTGGAAGAAGGGTTATTGGCATAGATAACAAGGCCTGAAAATTTAACACTTTGAATTTCCTAGGACAAAATATTAATTTTTTTACATGTTCTTGCTAATTTTGGTCCTTGTATATAAGTTTGTATTTTAATGTCTTTGGCAATTTTTGTTTGCAGTTGATTTCAATCAAAAACAAATTTGGCATTTCTGTGCTACGAGCTTGACAAATAATTGTGGTCGATGTGGCCAAAATTAATGTTTCATGAAACCGATTGATAATAAATTCATTTGGTTGGTGAACTCTTTATTGAATGATTACTTTTCTTTTTCAGGTGATGGGAAGCAAGACAAAGATATTTATTGTCTTAGAATTTGGTACTGGAGGGGAGCTTTTTGACAAAATTGTAAGTACTGTATTTTTATGAACTGTTTTTCTCTGCCTTTCAGTTTTAGTTGGCTCGACGTTGTGAAAAATTAGAAAGGATACTCATTTAGTTCGATTACAAGCACTTGGAAGCTGCCATTTTATCACAGATGCATATATGTTCACTTTCTGCTTCTATTGAATATTGTCCTCCTAGGATAGTCATTATTTACTTCATTGATATCACAATGTTGCTAGGATCCACTGTTTGAAATGGTTGGATGTCTCTTTTTCTTTGTAAGTCTTAGTCTATCTGTCTTTAAATGACCATGTTTTCACTATGAAGGTAAACCATGGACGGATGAGAGAAGATGAAGCTCGGAGATATTTCCAGCAGCTTATTAATGCAGTTGATTACTGCCACAGTAGGGGTGTCTTTCACAGGGACCTCAAGGTACACTCAACTTCTATAAAGCTGTGAATGAGTAATGATAAATTTGCTATTCTTTTATGAGATGCAGCTTTGACAGGTGAAGCTAATGTGCTCATTCAAAAAAAAAAAAAAAAAAAGAAAAATCATTGACTTCATCTTTTTCCTCTGCAGCCTGAAAATTTGCTGTTGGATGCTAATGGGAACCTCAAAGTTTCTGATTTTGGATTGAGTGCATTGTCCCAACAAGTCAGGGTAATTATTATGTGGTTTTGTTTCTTAAGCTTAATTTATCATGGACATCATGTCCTGACAAACTCTACTAAATATCAGACCAATATCTTGTATATAATGAATTTGATAAATACGCTTGGTTTTCATGGAAGCATAGACGACAAAATACAAAAAAGAAATATAATTTCCCCTTGCAAAATTGGCTCCATTTAGCAAATGATCCTAGGATAAAGTTTGCCTTAGAAAATATCCGCTCATACTTAAGAGTTTTAAATGCCTTTCTTTTCTACTCTCTCGCCCTTTTTCTCTCTGCTTGTCATTGTAGATGAGATTTCTTTTAATGAGAATGGAGAGATTGCTTCATGTGAGTTAAGAAGAAGAATTATAAAGGATATGTGTTACTGCCCACATGTTATCTCGATAGGGGAGAGATCCTCAGCATACTTGTTTGTGCAATGACCTAAAAGGAACTCTAGCTAGCACTTCTGGGTAATGGCCCTATTGTGTTGCAAGTGACATTAGAGTTGGCTGAGCTCTCTGTGTGCGAGTATATGGTGGTTGTGTTCTCAGTTTGTTTTGGGTAGGATGAGCATAACATTTGACCAATCGAACAAACCTAATTTGTTTCTTTCATTGATTTTTTTTTTTTTTTTTCTGTTTTTTTAGTTTTGTTCAGTTAGTACTCTGGTTTGGTTTCTAAAAAAAATATAAATAAAAAAAAAAGATTATTCTACTAATACTATAAATTAAAATTATGATAATTATTTTATGTATACTGTTAATATATCAATTTGTAATTAGATTTTTATTGTAAAAAGAATAATTGAATAACTGAGCAGAAATATGTTGGTTTAATTTTTCAAACGGTTTATCACAAATTACCAACACATTTTTGTCTTAACTGGGTTTTCCTCTTTTCCTATGTGCTTATTTGATTAAGTTCTCACTATACACAAGCTCTCATTAGTAAGATCATGATGTTTTGTTATTAAAACTCATTATGAAATCCCTGATTAATGCCTGTACATGATTTGTACTTATATGCCATTTTGGTGAGGATACTAGGACCTGCAAAGGGAGCAACTTCAGCCAGTACTTTTGGGTGATGGGTTAATAGTACTTAGAGATGATACTTGTTGTGTTACAGTATCAGAGGAGTGGTGGAAAAGCATTGTTACTGTATTGGAGGAATACACACTTTTTTGGGAGACTTGAATAGTATGGTGAGGTATAGCAGGATGGCAAAGAAACATATAGTTCTTGCTTGTTTGGAATATTTAGGTGAATAATATCTAGTAGTGTTAGAGATAGAGGTTTCCTTTGAGGCAAGGAAGAATGATAAAGAGAGAGCGAGGTGTAGATAATATATAGGAAGTATGAGGTAACAAATTGAGCCGAAAAACTCCCAAATTGGGAACCGAAATGCAGTCCTTGTAGCGAGAAGAGCGGTTTACCCCAATTTAGTAAGTTGGTGATGCAAGTAACTGTCAGTAAAGACAAAAAAAAAATGTCACGTGTCTTAAACAGCACATTGTTGACATTTCACCCTACTAATGAATGTAAAAAGAAAAGACGAGCACTCCTTAATGGGACCCACAGTTCTTGCAAATGACACTTTCTGGTACAACTCAGTAATCTATAATTAATTCTGAAGCCTCATTAATAACCTTAGAATTAATCAGTAAGAAGCCAAATCTGCATTTCTACCTTTTTTGAATGAATTATTAGACAAGTCCTTGTAATCAAGTCGTACGTATCAAAATAATATCGGACTACTTCAAAATATTAAGGAAACGATAAATTAAACTTGAATGATCATTGAATCAATGACTTGCGTGCCTCCTCATAAATGGAAATAATAATGATAATCACTAATTGCAATAATTGTGATTAAAATGATTTTATACGTGTGCATTAAACATTCCCAGACCCTTGAAGATTGTTTTAACAGAAATAAAATTCCGTATGCGATCTACCTGATGGTTCTTAAGCAGGAAGAATCGTTTCTTACTCCTAAGTATATTTGGCAGGACGATGGCTTGCTTCACACTACTTGTGGAACTCCAAATTATGTTGCTCCTGAGGTTGGTAAAACTGGTTTTATGCCAAATTTCTTCTATCATCACCTTTTTAACCTGTGGCCTTTTGCTACGTGCTTCATACTCAGGTTCTTAATGATAGAGGTTATGATGGGGCAACTGCAGACTTGTGGTCATGCGGGGTGATTCTCTTTGTACTGCTTGCAGGTTACTTGCCTTTCGATGATTCTAATCTTATGAACCTGTATAAAAAAGTGAGCATTATTACAAATTCTAGCAGAAGCATTCTTTTATTGTTCTCTGTCATATGGTTTTCACTTTCACTTCTGCTCATGCAGATTTCGGCAGCAGAGTTCACTTGTCCCCCTTGGCTCTCTTTTGGTGCCATGAAGTTAATCACTAGAATTTTGGATCCCAACCCTATGACAGTAAGTAATTTTATTTTTCATTATGTACTTTCCATGAGTTTCTGATTTTAATATTCTTCTCTCTTAGAAAGGTGTTCGAAAAAAAACTCCTTCTTGATTATTAATTACAGTAAATAATAACTCTGATTTTCAAAAAGGAAGAGAAATCTTACTGTTTTGCCTTTACTTGGATGTTTTTGAAATTGAATAGAAATGAAGCTCATAATTCATGTATGAGACTGACGTTAGTGAAAACGGTGGAATGTGTCTCAGAATAACATTGTTCATACTCATTTTAGTGGAAGATGAGAAATACATCCTCTTACGTCTTCTTTCGGTTACATCTCTACATGTTCGACCGTTGCTATTGAGTAGATGATGAAATGTTTGTCCTATACGATGCTAGGAAGTCCATTTATAAGAATCTGACACTCTGAGAAATTTGAAAAATTGAAATCTTTCTGTGGTTTAATTAATCTCCAATGTACCTGAGGGTTTTGTGAGGTGGCAAATGAGAATGCTAAAATTGTTATGCAACTGGAAATAGGATGCTTCACTGACAATCAGACGCTACTGTGATTTCCCCAACCAAAATCTACCAACAAGATGCTGAGTGGCTAAATTTTATCTGTTATAATCCATCCTTTCTTCTCCTCTAAAAACTCAAGTAATCTTTGAGAGCATTATATTTTGCAGAGATGAATCTGTGATGCCTTACATTGTCTATGTAATTTGTCTCCAGATGTATGTGCATTGCCAATGCATTTGCTGTATCGAGTGGTTATATGCTTCTCTTTTTGAAGTGCTTGCCACAGGTTTTAGCTTTCAATGCTCTTGTTAGACTAAAATATCACCCATTAAAATTTTATATTGATTTATTGTTATATGTTTAATGATTTGTCTGATTCTTTTCATTTGGTTTACCATTCTAATTTTCAGTACTTTTTTTTTGGGCAGCGCATCACTATACCTGAAATCTTGGAAGATGAGTGGTTTAAAAAAGATTATAAGCCCCCTGTGTTTGAGGAAAAAGAACACACAAGCTTGGATGATGTTGAAGCTGTTTTCAAGGACTCAGAGGTAAGTGCTATGAATAAAACAATTGTGTACAATCTGAAGAACTACCTGCGATTGTTTTGCTGTTCTTAACGATGGTGCTTTTTGAAGTTTACTTCATCGAAATTACTGCAGGAACACCATGTGACAGAGAAGAAGGAAGAACAGCCAACAGCTATGAATGCATTTGAGTTAATTTCTATGTCAAAAGGGTTAAATCTTGGGAATTTGTTTGATGCAGAACAGGTTTGCATTTGAGAGGCTTTTCTGTATTACACCTTGAAACTGCTATACTTGAGAATGATGATTCTGTGTGTTAACATGTGCATTCATGAAAAGTGAAGAGTGTTAGTACATTAAACATCCCTTCTTGGTTCTCAATATGTAAGAGTTGATGCTAACATTTCATTTCATTGCAAGCTGATAGGCTGTGATGTTCAGAGTGTTTGTGTATGCAGATATGTATGCTTTGCCTTATTTGTTGTTATCATTTTCTTTTTTGTATTTCAAGGAGAGGCTGAAACACTAAAATCAACAGGAAAGGAAATGGAAATACATGCATGCATGTAAATATGAAGGGGATGTTTGAAACAACCAACGATCACTTCTTATTAAAAAAATAATAGATATAGAAAAATTAGGATCTCTTGTTGCTATTGGACTCGACGTCCTCTTGTCAATTCATTGAAGGTGTGATAACAAAGAATTGTTCCTTTAAATCTAGTGTAAATTTTTTATTGTGGCGAGAAAATCTGTTGTATGTTTCAATGCAACCCCATGAACTATGTGATTGAGAAGAACATTTTTTGTTGAAATGGTATCTATTTAGGTGATCATCTATTCTGAACTAGTCTCAATGTGGCATTAGTTTCCTAAGAAGATATCAATGGCCTCTGTTGTGGTTATCTTTCTTATGTGGCAGAATGTTTAATTGGTTTATGGCAATAAATTTTTCAGATTCTGCTGTTGTTCTGAATCTTGAACCTTGTGTTAGTAACTGTTCATATTTGTGATCATGTTGGCTACAGGGATTTAAGAGGGAAACAAGGTTCACATCTAGATGCCCTGCAAATGAGATAATCCATAAGATTGAAGAAGCTGCAAAGCCTCTAGGTTTTGATGTTCACAAGAAAAACTACAAGGTGAACAAAATGTTAACAACATACATTATTTTTATTCTTAAGAATGTATGTGCTTGAGTTGATGTTTATTCACTGTCTTTCACAGATGAGGCTAGAAAATATGAAAGCTGGGAGAAAGGGAAACCTTAATGTTGCCACTGAGGTATGTGGAAACGATGCTTGCTGTTAAGGTCTAGTCAGTAGTCATTTTGCATTAACTCCACATTTTCCTATTTTTCTATCAGGTTTTTCAAGTGGCACCTTCCCTGCATATGGTTGAAGTGCGAAAAGCAAAGGGAGACACTTTGGAATTCCATAAGGTACCATTTCTCTTATTTTTGGAGAGATGAAAAGCGAGATGTGATGAGGTTTTTGGTTACTTTTGTTTGTTCATAATTGGTTTTCTACATCTTTGAGTGGAAAAAACAATGTAGTTAAGGCCTTGAATAGTGCATGATCATTGGTCACTATAAGGAGGGTATTAGGAATGCCATTGGTTGATTTCTCTTTAAGGATCCTTGTCTAAAATTGGGAATCCTTAAGATTGCATTTTCATTATGGAGTGAGAGATTTGGCTTGGGAATTATAGGGGATGTTACAGGGGAAGTTTTGGCTAATCAAAATAAGGTTTATACATGTGGAGTAAAGGAAGGAAAGTAAATAAATTGATGTTAAAAATAGCAGCAGGAAATTATGGAAATCTGCAGATAAATAGAAGAAGGATAACTGAGAGAGAGAACAATGGGAGTGCATTCTCAAACTAAACAATTAAACGGAAATTGTCAAATCCATCTTCAAAATGGTAAAGAAAATGCCAAGTATAACTGAAATACTTATTTGTCCTTTCGATTATTGAACATTATTTACTGAAATAAGGCTCCAAAGGTATTGCCACTTTCAGGGTAGGCATGTTGAAACTGCTAAATGTCATCATCAATCTTTGCAGTATGAAATTGCAATAACTTAATGCCAAACAATCTCATGACCATGCTCTGAAACAACTATGGAATTTGTCTTTTAAGTCGTTTTGTTGCATTTTATAACATCTGTTGATCAAGTTGGCTATGTTTTTTGTTTGATGTTTTTCCTCACCAGTTCTATAAAAACCTTTCAACCTGCCTTGAAGATGTTGTCTGGAAAACTGAAGAAGACATGCAACAAATCAGGTAAAATAGTGCCCATTTTGAAGTGCAACGATCGCGGTCTTTTGTTCATGCTACCTTGCCAAATGTGTCATACTTGTTCTATATCTTCATTCTTTGTCACCCTCCCTCTTTTGCTGGGACCAGTTTCTGTTTCTTTAGAGTCATGACTATCGCCAATTTCTTTCCATGCTATTATTGTTGGAATGCATGGAAATTAGTTCTCATAGGCTTGTTTGTTTCTCTTCAACTGGATGGTGTCAATAGATAAATTTGGAAAATAAAGGTGTTTGCAAATGTTTCTTTTTTTTTATTTTTATTATTATTGTTATTTATATTGCTTTTATTGGTTATTTGCAAATGCTTACTAGATTTATTTATCCGGAATTTGTCTTTTGTTCGGTTGTACTTTTTTTTTTAATACTCTCTCTCTCTCTCTTTTTTTTTTTTTTTCTTTTTTGTTTTTCGATTTGGAAAGAGATTCGAATTTGGATCTATTGTCATGTTATAATGCACTTACCACTAGATTATATTTTAACGTGCTATTTTTCTTCCTTTGTAACAATGAATATTTTTTCAAAACATTAATTGAACTAAATCATATTCATATATTTTACTAGTTTAAATATCCTTTCAAGTTCGATTTCATTTAAATTTTCTACAGAATCATTATTATTGTTTGATTTGTATAAATTTTTAAATCAAACCAAATTAATTTATATTTGAAAACTCATAATTCAAAAAAAAATAAGAACGGGTATGTTTTTACTATAAATTTTTTATTATCTAAACCTTTGGCCTTGTTATAACTTTTCCAAAATTTTGATTATAGAAATATGTAATTCATAAATTTAATAAATTAGAATAATGCTTCTATGACCATTCGTACTATTTAATATTGAAATTACGTTCAATAATCAAAAATTTGCATATGTAAGCTTTTTAATATTTGTTCGAGTACATAAAGTATCAAGATTTAATATTTTTTTTTCAAATTGTATGATTTATGTTTTATGATGTGTAGTAATAGTATTTTCATTTGTTACTATATTTTTATATAATTTTTATTTAGAATAGGAAATACTAAAGGTTAAGTAATAATAAAGCTTAAATTTGGTGGTTAACTCTCTAAAATTTTCTATTTTAGTATCTAAACGGAGAACGTTTGCGATCCACTGTCTGAATCCTTAAAGTGTTTTCCATCAAATGTATTCATACTACGTTGGCTCGCTGGAAAGCAAAATAGGATATTGACACCCATTAAATATTTAAAAATAGCTACGTAGGACTACATTCAACATGCCACGTTGGTTTTGTTATGCAAAAAAGGTGATTGGTCAACACCTCAAAGATATTAATTTATGTGCATGGCATTGCAATGAAAAAATAGGATTTTAAATAAAAAAAAGTTTGAAAGAGATTAGATTACAAACATGGTCCATCTATGAATCCCAGAGACTAATTTAATTGCACAAATAGATCCAGACTATGAAAGAACCACAGAACTAAATCAAATGAGAGATAATAGTGTTTTACATTCAATGGAAAACAGTATGTATATTTAGAGGTAGCCGTGGTTTCGGAACCGTTGATTTTAGTTCAAAAAATTTAAAATTGGGATAAAACTAAAAATTGACCGTTCTAATTATGATTTGGAATTGAACAGTTATGGATATTTAACGGTTCCAAAACCGATGGTTCTGACTGGTTCTCCAATCAATTTTTTGACAAATCACATGATTGTAAAATAAAAAATTAGAAAATATTTTTTTATTGAAAATTTTGGCTTTTGAGTTCGGGTTAGAAAGATGTAAGATCCTTCTGCCTCCAAAGCCTTTTTTGCTTTTCTAGAAATTGAATTACTTGTAACTTTAAGAAAAAAAAAAGTTAAAAAAGGGCTTGGACTTTTTTTTAAGAAAAAGGGGTTTGACCTTTTTTTTTTTAAAGAAAAAAATGGACTTTGGACAATAATTAGATATTGGACTTTAAAAAAATTATTTGACAATAATTTAGATATTTATAACTGCCAGAGCTTAGAAAGAGGAGAGAGTAGATAAGAGCAGAGAGAAATAATTTTTGTTGAGGATAAATGCAAATAATGGATATTTATAGTAAATCTAAAAAACCAACTTTTTACAAATATTCTTAAAATTGGCAGTTATATAGCTTTTAACATGGTTAATTTGAAGATTTCACAAAAATTCCTAAAGAGTAAAAAGAAATCTCTTGGAACCATCGGTTTGAATTGATGAAACCATTGGTTCTAATCGATTGAAAAAGTTATCAATTTCGGTCGGCTCTTGAAACTTACGATTCATGGTTTTTCAAAATTTGGAATCAAAATAGAACTGCAAACTCCCTGTTTTGATTTCAGTTCAGACCAATTTCAGTTCACATGGTTCCGATTTCAGTTCCCACCAATTCTGAGCCGCATGGTTCCGGTTCTAAAAACCTGAAAATGGCCATGCCTACGTATATTAGATGAAGGACTTATTTGTTTAATAATTGCAAATCAAAGGGATTAAGTATATTTTACAAAAGACAAAGATTAAGTAGTAAATTTTATTAAAATATAGGGAGTAATAGTAAGTTTTCCAAAAAAAAGGGAAAATTCATTACTTAAAACGCACTTTCATCCAAAAAGGTAAAACAGAACGACAGACTGACAGTTGACGCAAATCGACGAGGACGAGAAACAAAGAACAGGAAAAAAAAGTCTGCTGATCTGAGTCATTAGAAGCTTGAAAGCCGCCCATTTCAATGCTTTTTGAGGTATAAATTTTCAGAATCACTTCAAATTCACAGCTTTATGATCAATTTGGCCTTTGAAGCTATATTACTAACTTTGGAATTGGACTTGGTGGTTTCTGTTTCCACTTTCAAGGTTCTTCTTCTTCTTCATGCGTAACAAAGTTGCCATACGGAGAAGATCATGGTAAAGATTTTTCTTTGATACATCTCTATAATAATATGACTTTGTTGTTCTCAATCAAAATTGAAGTGATTTGTGTGTTTATTGCTGGTTCAGAATTTCTTAGTTGGAGCTTTTAAGCCGCCATGTACTATTTCAATCATTTTTGCTGATGCAAGAACTCGCAAGCAGGTTTCATGCTGGAAATACTTTTGCTTTTTTCCATTTTTTTTCTTTGAATAACTGTAGAATTTTGTATTATCAATCTTAGCATAAATAAGGAATTGGATTCTGATTTGAGAGATAGGATGTATGATTTTTTTTTTTTTTTTAGTTTTGATTATTTTTTAGATGAAATGAATAGAAATGAGGAATTATGGGTCATATTTTTTCTGAACTAGTTGAGAAGCTTATCAGAATTGGAAGGTTTCATGGAATTTGTTCAAGAAACCTACTTAAGTTCGAATGTTTTTTTTTTCTTTATGTACTAGAGTGGCAAACATAGTGCAAATTGCTCCTGCAACTAATGATACAATGTCATTACTTCTTTGCAGAGGCCTTTAAGGTAAAATCTTATTCAAGTTTATGCTTAGTGTATCTGTTCGTTTCTGTAGGTCCCATTGAAGAAGGACAATGGACAAACAATCATGGTTCCTCTCTTTCAAAGTCAAGAAAACATTGTCGGAGAGGTACTTTTTGATGTTATTTATTGTTATTTTGAGCTTGTTTGTGATCAATGAAAGTGCTTTTAGTCAACACTATTATTGGAACTGTAGAATTGATACTTGACATTATTATATTCAGGTTGTTATAGAACCATTACAGGGTAAGAAGCTTGAACATACTGGTGTTACGATCAAGCTGATTGGTCAGATAGGTAAGTTGAATTTGCTTCAAATTCCGTAGTTCATTTTTTGTATTACAAAAGAAGGAAAAGGTTTTTTTTTTTTTTTTCAATTGAGAAGCATGGAAAGACAAGTGGGAGCGTATGAATACACAATCATATTGCCTATTTGCAAGAGAAATCCTTCTTAAAAATCCAAAAGGGAGACACTGTTTAAATCCCTCAGGGTTGTTGCATACTTGGTTTCCAGTGGGAAATGAAGTTCTGGAATGGTTAGAATAAAACTAGGATTGTAGAACACAACTATAGTCGTAGAACCACATTTTATGCACATTCGTAGTACCTTCTCTCTTTTCCTCTAAAAGAGAGTAAAATGAGTCAACAAAAACTCCAGCTATTTCATTGGAATCTTTTAGTTTATCTGAATTAAAATTATTTTTAGTTCATCTTTTAATAAGAAGAATTATAATATATTAGTTATTCATTTTATAGCCTCTACAAGCTGTGATAACATATAATAGAATAACATGCCAAGAAAACATTTTGAATTACAGCAAACCTTTCTTTGTAAAGTTACCATATAATTCACTCTGTAAGTCTCAATCAAGAAGAATGTATATATTCATGGATCAACTTTTTTCTGCAGATAATAGTTTCACTAATGTAATTTAATTCCATTAATATTAATGGAATACCGTACAAGTATCTTCGTTCTTAAGATTTCCTTGAGCTGGACTGTATTCAGAACAAATTGGATACAATCGCTTGTTGCGCATTCATTTGCATGGAGCATTGGAGTAGTTATAATTTGGAATTATTACATATTGTGTCACATGAATGTGTTGACTCTAGTCCATTGATTTATTATTGTGAAAAGGATACAGTTTAGACCATGACATATATCTTCCGTTCTTTGCAGAATTGTTTTTTGACCGAGGCAACTTCTATGATTTTACATCTCTTGGTGAGTGGATAAGCATGCCTTTCTCATGAATCTGATAATAATTGAAGTGCTATATTTATGGTACAGTGCATTATAAAGGTTTTATAGTTTATCTTTATCGAGTTTCATTATATATTACTGATAGGATAATCATTTTGCTGCACCTGCTTCAACTTAAATTTGCATTGTAGTGTGTATGTAATTTTTATCATTTTTCAAAGGGTTTTCTCGATGAATTATAAAAGGAAAATTTCTGAATCCCTGGTGTATTCTAACTCTTGTTATTCATATGCAGTTCGTGAACTTGATATTCCTGGCGAATTGTATGAAAGAAAAACATACCCCTTCGAATTTTCTACAGTTGAAATGCCATATGAGTCTTACAATGGAGTCAACGTGAGGCTTAGGTAGGATATTCTTTTGAACTCTACTAGTTTGGTCATCTAATCGAGAGACTGAGAAATCTAAATGAGAGACTTATCCAGACATCCATTCCACCTATTTTCATTATAAAACTGGTGTTCAATATGTTCTGGATATTATTTGTGCGGAGTAGAAATTTCCTGGGTTATGTGAAACCTTGTAACTTTATTGCTTCCTCTTTCTTTCCCCTTCTACTCCATGGCTGCTATTCATATATTTAGTTGATTTGCAGAACTATTTGTTTTATTTGAAGAAATTTCAGAAATTTTTGTGATTCTCACTATTGATTTTTTTGTTTGGGAATTGAAAAAGAGTGTGGCAAAGACAATCATAGCCCCAATATTTTTGGGGCTTTTTTTTTGTGATTATTACTCAGAATTCTGCTACTAAGCATAGTTTAGATTACTATTAGTTTCATAATGCATGGCTGTTTCTGATTTTGTTCTTCTACATTGCAAAGTGATGTTCACCTTGTGATATTTGTCTAATAAACTGTATAAGGTTTTCCCTCCATTTCATAAAGCCAACTGCTTAATCTCTCTTGCAAATTTGCAGGTATATATTGAAAGTGACAATCAGCCGAAACTATGTCAACAACATCGTACAGTGCCAAGATTTTGTGGTAATATATTATATTAACGTTCTTTGAATCATTATGATACTCTTATAGTTAAGCAGCAGAAATTTTTTTCTTGCACTTCCTCCTTTTGTTCCATTTCCTTTCATTTAAGAATAAGATGAATACATATAATATGGATCTGATGTTACAGATTGCATTCAGATACCAATCAAGCTTGAATAATTCTCGCTCGTGTTCTTTTAATGTAGTAATTGAGAATTTTTAGGATGTTGAATTTATATTGAATATATTTAGGAGTATCTTATAGAGTTGAAGGTTTGTAGTCTTTTTGGCTGTTAATGCCTATACTGAGATTCAAGTGCTGTAGCCACTGGCAGCTCTGTGTATCGCTGTTTTATTTGAAAGGCTTTCTTGGTGGTTAAGCAGTTGCAGTATGCAGTGAGTGATGACATATTACATATATGCAAGAATAATTTGAGGAAGAAAATCACAAAATTCCTCACAAGAAACAAAAAAATAACACAAAAATCAAAGGTCAAAACTAATGAACTAAATGCCCTTTAACGATGCTGAATCTTATCTAAAGATACATATTTGACCTTCCTGAAGTAATTCCCATGGATGTGAGCAAAACCATTTCATCATGTTGCTGTTGTAGCAGTGACACTGATTCTTGAAGATTTTATATTTCTCTTTTAACCGGTTCAAGTAACTGAAAAAATTGCACAAAGCTGTAATCTGATTACTATTCCTTCTTACAAGAGCTCTAAATTTTGTTTCCTGAAAATCCTCTAGTGAGACATGCCCAACTTACTTCAGGGTCAACTAGTAGATTCCAGTTACAGCAAGAAACAGCATGATGTGGGCAGCTTGTAGGTTGGACTCTAAAGGGATAGTTTCCAGTCAATCTGAGAGCTAGAAATATTAGGAATTGACATGGACAAGTTCGCTTTGTAAAAGAGTGATCAGGAAGCAAATAACACAAGAAAAAAAAAAGGGGAAATCAGCGTTGTAATGAAAACAGTCTTTTGTGGAAGTTTGAATAAATTCATGTGCAATTCTAATCATTACTCATATTCTCTATTATCTCATCTAAAATTCCATTTGCAAGATCTCACCTAATCTTGAGTATCACAAATCCAGAGAAGCAAAATTACAGAAACTCTGCCCCTATGTTATTGGTTGATTTTTTCTTCGAGAACAAAGCATTATCAGCATAAATAACTCTTAACCTCTTAGGCTTAAACTGCTAATACTAATCCTAATCCTTATTGGATTTGGAATCCAAAGATTAAAGCTAAGAAGATTTAGGTAAAAAAAAAAACAAAAAGAAAACTCACAGGTAATAGATTCAAATGAGATACTTCACAGCCAGTCCATTCCAGCATATCTAGAAATTACTCAAATCCCTGAAGTCTAATATAAGTACTGAATCAACTGCTTATTGTTTGAATAAACATTCACAAATTGCTCATAAACATTCACAAATTGCTCTCAAACAAGGCAAGCCTTATAAATATAGACATAAGTCTAAAATTCTCAAGTTTTAGTCTAAACTTCTTGTCTTTAAACCTTTTCCCCCTTATTGTTGGCTGCATGACATGTACGACCAATGGAATTGACCCTTTGTAAAGAACATAATTTTACATATCCAATGGATAGTTTTGGAATTATTTTCTAGAATAAGTGAATGATGATCATCCTTATATCAGGTATTTTATTATTCATATTAACATCAAGGCTCTAAATCTATCTGAAGATTTATCTCTATGTTGGATTGAATGAATAAAACACATCTTTGTATCAGATTGTAACTGTTTAGTTTCAAGATTTGGTCAAGTATTTTCACACCAGCTTGGAGTATACAGAGGAAAATGGATAAGAAAAGGTGCAATAGTCAAATGGCAAATAGAAAAGCTCTTGAGAAATGAATGGAAATTTTATATTATTTTATTTTCTAACACTCATCAAAATTAGATGTATGAATCATGAGTAGGTGCAGAAAAATCCATTTGTATGGAATAACTAGATGTGCATGTATGTTTATATTGCTTTACTTCTTTTGCTTGTCATATTTTTTTGTGAGTTGACGTGTATGTTCTACTTAATATGTAATATATTAGAAAGCTGCATTTTAGTGTTGACCATTTTATGGATTATAACATTTGGAGGAGACTAGAATGAGGCAAAATACTTATTCCATGGAATATTCTGGATTATTTATTTTAGTCATAACTTGGTAGTAGCTATAATCCATCTTTATAAGAAGGCAAGATGTAAAAGCTCAAATGATGAAAAACTATGGTGTTGAAGCTATGCGTTTGTATACTGTATTTTTGAGTGCAATCAGTCAATATTTGACGAGGAATCAACCCGTCTCCAATGTTTGAAGGTCAAATATCACGTATATATGTTCAAAAAAGTAAAGAAGAAAAAGGATTAGCTCAAATATGGATCTTGCAAATTGACCTTGTGTCTCATATATCTTCTAGCATAAATTTTCTAAAGGAAGTCCTAGCTTAATGTTGTTCTTCAACAGATAATTATGTGAGTTTATAGTTTTGATAGTCATATAATAGATTGATTTGCTTTGTTATATTTCTGAGTCAGGTACACAATTATACGCCGCTTCCATCAATCAATAACAGTATCAAGGTCAGGGGAGTTATATTCTTATGCATTGTTGCTTATTATGTTTCTTTCATTTGTTACAAAATGCTGGTTTTATCTACAAAATATTCTTATGCAAACTCCTCTCTATGCGATAGTGGAGCAATACAACCCTTCGCTTCCTGCTGAATCACATTCTATCTACCCCTGATTAGCATAAGTACTTTGCAGACATTAGGTTTCTATAATTTTCAATTACAGGATATCCCTTGCACTGATGTATGCTTCTCTACAAAATCATTCGGAACTAGGCCTCTTGACATTTATCATTGTTGTGTGAAAGGGCATGTCAAGGAACAGAATGCGTTATGTATCTTAATTGTTTCCAATGCATATTTTATTATTTCATGATTTGTAGTAATCTTGATGAATTCATTCTGAAAATTAATCCTGTGTGCTTATCTTGGTGCCTCTTTTAGATGGAAGTTGGAATTGAGGATTGCCTGCATATTGAGTTTGAATACGGTAAAAGCAAGTAAGTCTGACATGTGTTTAGCTGATTTGACATCACCTTATAAACTAAATTGAAAGAGAGCTTTAGGTCCTCTTTTTGATGTTGAATTTATTCAGGTACCATTTGAAGGACGTTATCATTGGCAAAATATATTTTCTTCTGGTTAGAATCAAGATTAAAAATATGGAGCTTGAGATCAGGCGACGTGAGTCAACAGGAGCAGGGCCTAACACGTATGTTGAGACAGAGACCCTTGCAAAATTTGAGTTGATGGATGGTGCTCCTGTCCGAGGTACATAATCTCATATTGCTTTTTCTTTTTTTCTTTTTCTTTGGCCCTAAGATACTGTCAAGAAATCTGGGTTTACACATCTGAGATGTTCGTTTCTTTTAGAGATAATAACACTAGAGTTCAAACTTTGACCTGATTTTTATTTGAGTCTCGAACTTAATGAGTTGTAATTTTTTTGCAAATGATTGCTTATTTTTATGTATGTTTTTTTTTTAAAAAATCGAAATCAACCATATCTCTTGAGTTTCTCTAATTGTATCTCTGATGTAGACAGACAAAATGTGAAGTTGGAGAGAAATAAATTGCATTTATAAGATGCCACTCGAATTAAAATCCTTGATTAAAATTTTCTCTCCATTTAAGCATTTACGTGATCACATTATGTTTGCTTGCTTGAAAATGGTATGTTCATTATAATTGTCAGTCTAATGCAAATTTTATGATGCTCTGCAGGAGAATCAATTCCAATCCGACTGTTTTTAAGCCCATACGAGTTGACACCCACATATCGCAACATCAACAACAAATTCAGCGTTAAGTATTATTTGAATCTTGTTCTTGTTGACGAAGAGGACAGACGGTATTTTAAGCAGCAAGAAATAACTGTTTATAGGCTTCTTGAAAATCCATGACATTATGGTTTTGCTTTCTTGAAGCCTATTTGTGTTTGCATGGAAGTTCTGCCAGACAAACCTGTTTTTGGTTTCTGAGAAGAACATTTGAAACGATCGAAACCACTACATTGTTTTTCTTAACTGTTAACACCTCATGTTTTCTTTTTTCTTTTCTTCTTTTTTTTTTTAATCAATTTGGTCCTTTTCATTCATTCTTTCCTTTACTTTGGTCATTGTGTAAAATATGTTAAACAAAATCAGATATAGTCTAATTTGTTATTTCTGAACATCTATGTTTTTGGTAAAACAAAATCCAATTTAGAGTGAAATATGTTCATGAAACTCAATTTCAGATAACAAATCACTATTACAGATCATTGGCTCCTTGTTCACAATAGATAAAAATAATCTCAAATGCAGTCTAAACAAAAATATTCAGTTCACCCTAAAATTAAATTTTATGGAATTTAATTAACATAACAAGATCAAATTCTAATATTTACAAGTGCATTCTATACTAAAAAAAAGGGGTCAGAAAATATCAAGAGCTAGCTGATATCAGAGTGAGTAAATATTAATACTTCTCTGCAAGAATTGATAATATTAATACTCCTGCCTGCACTAAATCCCTGTCCATTCGTAATACATGGATCAAACTCAAATGATGCATCAAGTAAAATTCAAGAGAAATAGCATCAGAGCATTCATTTGTATGAATATGCTACATACTCTTTCGACTGATAGGGATGGTGGGAGCAGGGGATCTGTTCCCTGCATGTATTAGCAGAAAAAACATCAAGCAACTGCATATAAAGATGTATAAAAGGGCTATTCTCAGGTAAAGAAAATTATGACTGCCAAGACAACAAGGTCCAAAAATTGAGGAAAGACAAAGCTCTGATGACATCAAATTTACTATATCTATCGCATTATTTCTATCTCTAGATGAATATAAATTTCTTTGAGAGCAAATTAAAAGAAAAATAGGGGGGTCATTTTCAACTTTCAGTTCAGTTCACATAACCTGTTTGTATATGGATACAGGACTTCAGGTAAAATTTAGAAAGCAATCTGCCTGGGTGAAGATATCCAATCACAAATTCTAAAATCCATTATCATTAAAATATAAAATTTGACATTTGATGGAAATAAGAAATTTGGTTAGATTTACCTCCAGAAACATACAGCTATCTAATAGCAGTTCTGGCACCTTGGAGTCTGCAGGAGGTGCAATAGCTAAGATGTGAAGAAATCGGGACGCTGCCCGACAACATTCAACTAAAATAAATAAAAGGAACGTAGTTGACATCAGAGGATGATGCACATATATTTTCAAACGCTTTCAGCAGGCATTTTGATTTAAATGTTATGGTAAATTGTCTAAAATGTCAGGTTTTCAAAAATGTTTCACTAAAATTAGATGCAGGTACACAGCAGTTGATAGTTACAGGCAAAAGAAAACTTACAAAGTCCAAAATTGTAAACATTTTCTAACCTGATACCTTCATTTAACATGTTCTGATTGATTGTGTGATAGGCTCCTCAATCCTATGATACTCAATTCTATGTTGTATGCACTACTACAGGAGGACTGCATTCAGCTAATGAGCATACCCTAGATGTTGAAGACAACAATTTTGAGCTACCTTAGATCTTCATGACAACAATTTCATTCGAAGCAAATAAGTACTCAAATAAGTACTGCAACTTGAAAATAGATTGCTCACCCAAAAAACAAGAATAAATGACAGGCTCAAACAAACAACACAAATAATGACATGATGTCACCTCAGCTATGCACAGGGACCATAGAAGAAGCTGACTGCTGCATGAAAACTACTAATTATATGTCTAAATCAACATAAATACACGTAAGAAAGGAAAAGCGGATAAATCAACAGGACACCATCAGGACAGGCTTCAAGTTTCTAGGACAAGAAAGTTAATAACAGGCATCCTAACTCTGAATTACCACAGATTTTTTTATGCACCCGGAATTCAGTGTTATAGTAGAAGTACAAAATAAGTTATTCAGCTTTATCATTTCTATTTTTCAGACCACTCACATTGATTATATAGTCTCTTGTAACTATAAATTTCAGGGTCACATTTTATCCCGAGCCATTGTGAACATAAATAATAATAAATTACATACCACTGCTATCTTGCAATTGGTTGCCAAAACTTGAAAGAACGAGATATCCATGTAAACAATCAATTTTAGGCATCAAAATATTTCTTGCAAAAATTCGAAGAATTCTGAATGTTTTAACATGTAGCTGTTATCCAATGAGTCGTTTGGTACCATCAGTTAGATCAAACCCTCTCCTGAACATCTCATCTACCAATCTCCTAGCCTCATCTGTCTTGCCATGCTTAAAAAGGCCATGTACTAAGATATCATATGTCCACCGGTTAGGTTCATAACCTTTCTGGCATATTCTATAAAATAACTTACAAGCGTCTTCTGCCTTAATCATGATTAGCCTTCTCAAAAGCACATTGTAAGTGTAGAGATCAATTGGGAAACACTGTTCAATCTCTTCTTCCAAGTTGTCAATTTGTTCATTCAATCTAACTTGGCCAGAAAATGCACCAATCAAACGGCCAAGGACCGAAAGATTGGAATAAGTCTCATATTGCATCTCTCTTGCTCGAATCCAAGCACCATACAGGTTTTCACTTTTGAAGGAATGGAACAAAAGAGTATTACCAATGAACGACGTAACGTGGCGCCCGGTTTTCAATAAGTCATAAAGAAGACTTATCGCCATATCATAATGTCTTTGTTTGCATAGCATCATTATAAGATCCTCATAACATTGTAGACTGGGAACTACTCCACTACTCTGCATGTCCCACAGAAAAGACAAAGCATGATTCACTTTGTTGATTTTGCAAAGACCAACAACCATGGAATTGAATAGCTTTTTGTTAATCTGTCCTCTCTTTCTCATAGCATCAAAGAAGTTTATAGCATCAGATATTCTCTCGCTGTTTAAATAACTCTGCAACATTAGAATGGTAGTACTCAGATTAGGCTCAATCCCGTTTTTCTGCATCCACTCAAATACTTCCCTGGCTAGTTCAGGCTTATGTGCATGGCCAGCTCCATCGATGAAAAGGTTACATATCTGCTGGTTGGGTTGACGATGAGATATTACAAGATCAAATAAGTTGCAGAATTGAACTTCTAGGTTTTCCATATCAAGCAGACCACAAATAACTGATCTGAACAAATATCGAGTAGCCATATGACCCTTATCTTGCATTTCTATAAGAAGCTCGGCAACAATATCAAACTTATTTAATTTATTAAAACAATGAATCAAGTCTGAGTAAGTCTTCTTTGTGGCAACTCTATTCATTCTGCTAAATACCCTGTGCATCAAGTAAACCTCTTCAAACATCCTAACCCTGCATAGAGCTGAAATAAACTTATTATACATGGAATCACTCAGCCAAAAATTCCTCTCTAGAGCAACAAAAGTCAGCTCTTTCATCATATCGAGTTTTCCTTGTCTACACAAAGCATCAACAAGTAATGAAAATGTTCTATTACCAGGGAAATAGCCTTGCTGAATAGAATTCCTGAACACCTGGTATGCCTTATCAATAGACCCCTCCCTACATAGATAAACAATGAGATAATTGCAAGCCACTGAACTAGGTGAGAGCCCAAACTCAGCTTTGCAATTATACAAGTCAAGCGCCACATCCACCATTCCGGCCTTGCAAAAAAAGCACAATGCAGCATTCATGGTGACCCTATCAGCAGAAATCCCACTCTCCATCATCTCCAGCAACAAATCAGATGCTTCTGCAAGACGGTTCTCTTTCAATAGCCTCCACAACAAGATATTAGACTGGAAAACATCTGGAACATAACTTTCTGATGCCCTCTTGAGTTGCAAGAATTTCACAGCCTCATCAAGCTTGCCAACTCGAACAAGATTCTTAAGCCACGTACCATAAGCACGCTCCATAGGCACCGAATCCAACCCCCTAAACTCCTCAATCAACTGCCATCCCTTATCAAACTTACCTTCTTGACAAAGTGCATCAACAAGAACCTGCACTGCACTTCCAAGGCAATAGCTATTGCCATTTAAGATCATTTGGCGCAAATATGACTCGGCCTCGGTTAATATTTTCCGCTTACAAAGACTTTTAACTACTAAAAAATGCGTTAGATGGCTTTCAAAACCCCTAAGAGAAATCTGGGAAACAATACTATTAACAGCTTCAAAATAGTTCTCCTCTACTAAAGAACTAAGAAGCACATGATAAGTACAGGGGTCCAAGTCAAGACCCTGAAAGCGCATTCTACCAAACATTTGGAGTGCAAAATATGGCTTTCCAGCCAAAGAGTAACCCATCACTAAAGTGCTATAAAATCCAAACAGATCATTGTTACAAAGCCTAGCCCTCATATAACTATCAAGATAATCAAGCATTACACGCATATGCTTAGATTTTGAAAGGATCTTGAAAACACATTGATAAGTGGCGCGCGTGTGATAAAACCCACATTGGTGACCAGCCCAATCGAAGAATTTAAGGGAAGAAAAGATATCACCTTTGAGATACCCATAGTTAAGAACCTCCAAAACCAATGACTCAGTGACTCGAAGACCCAGTTGAGAAAGAGCGAGTTCATCGACCTCATCTTGGCGGCTCAAAATATCGAAAATTAGATCCAACAAACCACTGTTGGGATGCTTGAACCATTCTTTAAAGGATTGAACAACATCTTTGGCGTTATATCCAAATGTTGAATTGAAGCTAGCTGGTTGAATTGAAATTGGTTGGGCTGTTGAATAGTAACAGAAGCGACTCAAAGGAGCAAAACAAGAAGGAGGAAAAGGAGGAATAGGAAGATAAGGGGAAGTCTCAGTTGTAGAAAAGATTGTGGTTGCGTTGTTGAAGAGAAACTGTGAAGAGAGCAACGCCCTCTTTGATTTGCTTGCTTGTTTTATTGGTAGCATCGGTTTGTTTTCTCTGTGTTATTTTGAGATTTTGAGGGTTTTGGCTCGGTGCTGCTACTTCTCCTTCTCCGCCTCCTGTTCCTTCTAAAGACGGCATTCAGCCACTTCGTTTTTCTTTCGAAACGATAACACTTTTTCCCTCTACGGTTGATTTACCTTTTCTTTTTTTTTATTTTTTATTTTGTTTACCTTATGTTAATATATATTGTAAAAGGGGAAAAAAATAACCGGATCCTTAAATTTTGGGCTAATTGACAGTTGATGACGTCTATTCCTCAAAAGTAATTATAAAATTTTTAAATTTCGATTCCATCGACATTTTGGTCTTTCCCTCGAGCGGGATGAGAGTAACTAATGGCTTTTCAATTTCCATCTTATTTTACCAAATCTTCAAGATTCAGAAGCACATGGAAGGAAAGAAGGAAGGAGGGAGGGGAGGGGGAAGAGAGTATATGAAACTTCTCTCCAAATTTTTATTTTAAAATATTTTTATTTAAATTTAATTATAAATTATTAATTAATTATATTATAATATATAATATTTATTTGAATAGAAATTATTATAATTTATTCAAAAATTAATTAACAAACTATTAAATTAATTAAAAATCGGAATAAATTATTTATTGTACCGACTCAAATTAAACCCAAATTAAATATATTTTTATAGTTAATATGTATCATTATTTTTTTGTTTTTTTCTCGACATTTTATGTTTGATGGTTTATTTATTTTTACAATTTTTTTCTCTTTTCTTTCTTTTCTTCCTTTTTCCTTTTTATTTATTTCTTTCTTCTTCTTTCATGCCAGCCTCCTCTCCATCTCACTCTCTCTTTCATTTCTCTCTCACTCACGATCTCTCTCTCTCTCTCTCTCTCTCTGCACAAAAGACCAGCAGCACCACCGCTGCTGCTCCGCCAGCCACCACAGTAACGCCATCTCCAGTCCCCGCCGCCTCTCCTTCATCCATGGCAGCAACAACCCAGCACCAAGTCGGGCGAACTAGTCCCAGCCGCACCTCCATCTTCAGTCCTTGCCACCGTTTCCGGCGCGCCTCAGTCGTCTCGCGCCGCCTCAGGCCACCGTTCCTCCTCCGCGCGACTGAACACAGTAGGTCAAGCTCGCAACTCCGGCCACCGTCTCCTCCGCCTCTCTCCTCAGACGCGATTCAACCTCCAAACTTTTGATTATTGGGACCGTGATTAATTGGGTACTGAATTAAAATTATTTTGAGAATTTTCTTAGTTAATTTTAGTTAAATTTTAATTTTTGATTGAGTAATTAGTTAATTTGAGTATTTATGTTAATTGATTAATTATAGAATTTTGATTAATTATTTGGTTCAATTTTTTATATTTTCATGGTTAATTGTTAGTGATATTTTGGAAATTTTGACTATTTATGAATTATTGATTTTTTTTTAGTTTAGAGTAATATTATTATGGAGTTTAATTTGATTATAGGATATTAATTATTATTGATATTTTATGATTATGAAAATTAGTATTAATTATGGATTTTTGATACATTATGTGTAAATTATTAGACGACTTTAAGTAATTAAGAATTAAATTTTAGATGGTAATATTATAAAGGTCAATGATTTTTAGTATAAAAATTAAATGATTATAATTTGGGAGTTGAATTGATTATTGAGGTTTGATTAAATTGAAAATAAGTTAAAGTGAATAGTTTGGTGGAATTAAATTAAATTGAGGTTATTAAATAAATTCAAGAAATTTGATGATAATTATTATAAGGATAAATGTTTGATGGAATTGATTAAATATATATAATGCAATTATTGATGGATTTTGATTTAAATAAATTGGACAATAAATAAAAATGAATTATATTATTAAGAAAATTATTATTATTATTAGTGTTAATTTATAATTAAGAAATATGAATATATTTTTAAGGATTTTAGAATTAAGGAATTATCTATCTATAATCTATAATATATAAAAGTATGAATAGGGAGAGAGCATTTAATTTTTAAAACGCTCCTATGTATTCTAATTGATAAAAAATATTATTAATGATAATTTAATCTTAATAGATAAGTTAAGACCAAGTTATGTTTATTTTTCTATTTTAATTATTATTATTATAATTTAATCTAATTCTATTCTAATTAGAAATTTATTCTTTAATAACGAGATAACTTTTAATTTTATTGAATAACTTAGTTTTATTCTAATTAATAATTTTTAATTTTATTATGATTAGGAATATAATTTAATAAATATTGGGACAACTAATATTGAAACTATATCTTAATTAAAATATGATATAATAATATAAAATATTTTAATGATGTTTAATATACTAACACCTACATATTAGTATACTAGAGAATGAAAAAATAAAAAATAAAAATCTTTTGAGTCATTTATATTAATTCTAATTGTTAAATTACAAGAATCGGAAAAAAATTTATTAGTTGATTATAAATTATTTATTTTAAGTTAAATAATTAAGGAATATTAAATATCAATTAACTGAATAGAAATATTAAATCAATTAGAAATCCAATATTAATCTAATTAACTTAAAATCGCACTATAAATAGGTCTTTTGTAGCTAATTGAGAAAAACAAACATTGAGAGAAAGTAAATGTTACCTTCGGAGAATAAAAAAGTATAACAGTTTTAGTAGAATAGTACTGTGATTTTCTCGAAATAGTTGAAATTTTCTGTTAATAAATTTCAATAATGTAAGTGTATTTTATCTATTGGAATTCTAATAAATTGATAATTTTTTATTTATTTTATTTTATTTTATTAATTGATTTTCTTCTTCAATTTTTCACGATAAATTTATTATTGTAATTATATTTCAATTTTTCACGATTTTTACTATTTTGCTTGCTACATTAATTTTTCGAAAATTTGTGCATTTATAGAAACTTTTTTGAGGTACTAATTATTTTACTCCTAATATTCTAATTAAATTTTATAGTTTAGTAACAAATATAATTTTATTAGTTTTATAATTAAAATTAATTTAGTTGATGATTGTAACTTTTTTTTAGAGTTTTTACATATTTTTAAATTAGAGCGTCTAATTATTATTATTTTTTTAGTTTTAACATTTCAATAATAATTTGATACCTTTTAGATTCACAATGAATAAATACCAAAGAATAAAAAAAATTAATTTACGCACATAAAAATACATATATCCTTTTTGAGATATTCTATTTAACATTTTAATTAATTAATTTTCTAAATTGATAAAAATATCATTAAAAATTTTAATTTTATTTGTTGAAAAATAAAGATAATTTAATTGTGATTGTTTATGTAAATTTTCTATTTAAATCTAAATTCTATTAGGAAGAATGAGAATATTAAGTTCCTAAAACGTTCCTATCAAATTTATAGATTGACAAAAATATTATTAAGGACTTTAATTTTATTGGTGAAAAAACAAAGGTAATTTAATTTTAATTTATTATGTTAATTTATTAATTTTTCATAGGTAAATATTATAAACAATCTTATTCAATTTATAACATTTTGTCCAATTATCATTATTATTATGTCAGTATTATTTTTCATCAACATTAAATTGATGACAATTAGTAGCATGATTAGTAAGTCTAGGAGTTGCAAACAAAACCATAAAATAAAAAGATAACTAATTAATCTCGTCAATTGATAATCAACTAGGGAAAGTGGGCAGACATTGGATAATTAATTAATCCCATCAATTAATATTTTTATTTCAATTATGAATTTTAATTAGTATAAAAATAAAATTTACCTAAAAATAAGGTAAAATATTTATAATATCAATTAATGATTTCATGATAATATATCAATTTAGATTCATTTATCTTTACACTGATAAATCTAGCTACTATTAACAATAATTCTGACTCGAATTTCACCAAATCTTATAAATTATATATTAAATTAAAAAAATATTCTAAGAACTATAATTTTCATTGTTAGTTTCACATTTGATCAACTATTTGGTCAAATCCAATCTAACAGTAACTCCAAGATCTCTAACTATGACTTAACTCAAATTATTTCATAAAACTTAAAATTAGTTAAATAAAATGATGAATTAATAAGAGAATGATAGAAATACAAAAATTAAAATATAAATGAGAACAATGAATTAAATATAACGAAAATATACATATATATATATATATATATATATATATATATATATATATATATATATATATATATATATAAACGTAAAAATTTATTAAATCAAATGAATTTACTATTGAAAAAATTACAAAAAATAATAATGAATTGTGAAATTAAACTTATATTTTAAAAATAATATTATCATATAATATAAAAAAATAAAATAATTTAGAAGCAAAAATAACGAGCATAAACGTGCAATGCACGTTAAAAAAAAACCTAGTACATATAAAAGTACGAATTGGGGGGAAACATTTGATCCCCAAAACGCCTCTACGTATTTTAATTGATAGAAAATATTATTAATGACAATTTAGTCTTAATAGATAAGTTGGGACCACATTGTGTTTATTTTTCTATTCTAATTATTATTATTATTATAATTTTAATATAATCATATTCTAATTAGAAATTTATTCTTTAATAATTAAATAACTTTTAATTTTATTGAATAATTTAATCCTATTTTAATTAGTAACTTTTAATTTTATTATGATTAGAAATATAATTTAATAAATATTGAAATAGCTAACATTGAAACCATACCTTAATTAAAATATAATATAATAATATAAAATATTTTGATGATGTTTAATAGACTAACACCTATGTATTAGTACACTAGAGAACGAAAAAATAAAAATAAAAATCTTTTAAGTCATTTATATTAATTCCAATTGTTAAATTACACAGAAATCGGGAAAAAAATTATTAGTCTATTATAAATTATTTATTTTAAGATAAATCATTAAGGAATATTAAATGTCGATTAACTAAATAGAAATATTAAATCAATTAAAAATCTTATTATTAATCTAATTAATCTAAAATCTCACTATAAATAGGTCTTTTAGACCTAATTGAGAGAAAGCAAACGTTACCTCCGGAGAATCAGAGGGTACAATAGTTTTAGTAGAATGGTACTGTAATTTTCTCAAAATAGTTAAAATTTTCAGTTAATAAATTTCAATAATGTAAGTATATTTCATCTATTGAAATTCTAATAAATTGACAATTTTTGATTTATTTTATTAATTGATTTTCTTCTTCAATTTTTCACATTATAAATTTATTATCGTAATTATATTTTAATTTTTCATAATTTTTACTGTTTTGTTTGCTACACTAATTTTTGAAAATATGTGCATTTATAAAAACTTTTCGGAGATACTAATTATTTTACTCCTAATATTCTAATTAAATTTTATAGTTTAGTAATAAATATAATTTTATTAGTTTTATAGTTTAAATTAATTTAGTTGATGGTTGTAACTTTTTTTTAGAGTTTTTACATATTTTTGAATTAAAGCACCTAATTATTATTATTATTTTAGTTTTAACATTTTAATAATGCTTTGATACCTTTTATATTCACAAAGAACAAATATCAAAGAATAAAAAAAAATTAATTTAAGCACATAAAAATACATGTATCATTTTTCAGATATTCTATTTAATATTTTAATTAATTAATTTTCTAAATTGATAATAATATCATTAAAAATTTTAATTTTATTTGTTGAAAAATAAAGGTAATTTAATTGTGATTATTTATGTAAATTTCCGATTTGAATCTAAATTCTATTAAGAAGAAGGGGAAGGGGAACATTAGATTTCTAAAACGTTCCTATCAAATTTGTAGATTGACAAAAATATTATTAAGGACTTTAATTTTATAAGTGAAAAAACAAAGGTAATTTAATTTTAATTTATTATTTTTTCATAGGCAAATATTATAAAAAAATTTATTCAATTTATGACATTTTGTCCAATTATCATTATTATTATGTCAGTGTTATTTTTCATCAACATTAAATTGATAACAATCAGTAGCATGGTTAGTAAGTTTAGGAGCTGCAAACAAAACCATAAAGCAAAAAGATAACTAATTTGTAATATCCCAAAATTTTTATTTTAAAATAATTCTCATTTAAATTTAATTGTTAAATTATTAGCCAATAATATTATGTCATGTAATATTATCAAGACCTAAAATTTATCGAGTAACCGTTAATTAAATAAAAATTGGACTATTTTTTTATTGAACCAAATTAATTAAAATTAAATCCGAATCGAATATTTTTTATAATCACTATGCGTTGCGTTACTGTGTTTTTCACCCCAACAAACCGTCGTCGGATGATTTGTTATTTTATCAATAATTTTAACTTTATTTTTTTTTTTTTTCCTTTTCTTTTTCTTTCTTTCCTTTCTTTCTTTTCTCTATTTTCTTTTTATTTTCCTCTCCTTCTCTCCTTCTCCATCGAACAAAACCTTCTCTCCCTCTCAAGTCACTCTCTCTTCCTCTCTCTCTGATTCTCTGCGTGTCAGTCGCCACCACGACAGTGGCCTTCACTGAGCCGGCCACCCTTGCTCCGCCAGCACCGCAGCAGTTGGCTCCAGCCCTCTCTCTCTCCTTCGGCCTCCCTGCCATTCTCTCCCTCTATCTGCCTCTGTCTCCCTCTCTGCAATTGCCGGACAGCCACAGCAGCTCCACCATCGCAGCACCAGTCAGGCCGATCACCATCTCCTCCTCGCTCGGCCACCGCTCCTCCTCCTCCGTTCGCTTCCTCTCCAGCCAGCACTTCTTCCTCTGACGCGTGAACTAGGCCAGCCAGCCACTGTCTCCTCCGTTGCAGCAGTTTCCGGAAACCACAGCAAGCCTAGCTTGCTACCGGCCACCGTCTCCTCCTCTTTTGATTCAAGGATCATCGGGATTTTTATATTATTGGGTATTAATTTTATAATTTTCAGAATTTATTTGGTTAAATTTTTTATTAATTAGTTAGTTAATTTTAGAATATTTGGTTGAATGATTTTATGGTTTGAGTAGTTAATTATTTTGGTTAGGAGATTAATTTGTGGATTATATATTGTTTGGGTGAATTTTAATTAGTTAATTTTTTATAATTAATTAGTTAGCTGAATTTTAGTATTTTGGTTAATTGTTAGTATTTTGATTAGTTGATTTTATTAATACTGTTAGATGATTGATTAGTAATTTTTAATATTTTAGTATGAGTTTTAGTAGTTGATTGAGTAATTCGTTAATTTGAATATTTTGATAATTGATTTATTATAGAATTTTGAATGATCATTTATTTGAATTTTATAGTTAATTGTTAGTGATATTTGAGGATTTTGATTATTTGATTATAGATTAAGTTATTAATTTTAGTTTAGAATTATATTAATTACGGAGATTAATTTGATTATAGAATTTTAATTATCAATTTTGGTATTTGGATTGATTAGTTAAATGATTGATGGATTATTAGTTGATTTGGTATTATTGATGGATTTAATTATTTTTAGAGATGATTTTGGTAGTTAATTAGTTAATTTGATTAATTATGGTATTTGATTGGTTATAGAGATTTGATTATTACTTTGATTAATTTTATTTAGAAGATATATTTTTAGAATTTTAGTAAATTATTGATTATTAGGTTATTAGTTGATTTTAGTATCTTTGGTTAATTAGCAAGTTGTATGGTTAATGATTAATAGAGAATTTGATAAAAATCAATTAGTTAAGGATTTAGTGAATTAAAAAGTGATTAAAGGATTTTAATTAGTTTTGAGAGAATTTATAAATTTAATTAATTATGGAATTTAATTAGTTAGTGTTAAGATTTCAAATTATGAAAATTAGTTTATTAATGTTTAATGGTTATATTTGAAGGATTTTAAATAAATGGAATATATTAAATAATAGAACTAATTATCTAGTTAATTAAATAAATTATTGTAAAAAAATGAATTTCAGTGATAAGGTTGAAAATATTGTATTAAAATATTATGTTATTTGAGAATTTAATCAATTATGAATTAAATTAGATTGATACGATTATTTCGGGCGTTAAACGAAATTTTAGTGAAATAAGTGTATTTATATAATTACTGAGTTTAAGTGAATTTGGATTGAACATAAATATTTGGTATAATTGCTAAAGAATTATATTTGAAGATTTTAATTAGTTATAATTATTAACGGATAATTAGTGGATTTAAATGTTTATATGTGAGTATATTCTGCAGAAAAGAAATTATTGGTTAAAAGGTTAAAATAAATAAAACTTATTTAAATGTGATAATTTTGGAGTTAGACTGATTATTGAAGTTTGAATAAATGAAAAATAGATTGTAGTGAATATTTTGATGATAGTTAATATAAGGAGGAACAATTGATAGAATTGATTAATATATATGTGGTGAGTTAAATAGATAATATTATTGAGAAATTATTATTATTGTTGGTGTTAAATTGTAATCTCGAGTATAAATATATTATATGGTGAAATAAATGGAATTGATATCTAGACTAGATACAAAATAAGCAAATGAATTAATTGCTGGTAAATAGTAAGATTATATAGTGAATTGATAGATATATATAATTGAAGATTTTTGAATTAGAAGTTTATTATAATTATAGAGTTTATTATAATTATTATTTGAATAATTGTTTAGTATACAAGATGGTTATCCTAGAAGGCTGTATTATATTAAAATAGGTGGACAGTTATGTTTTTGTGGAAATAATATTTTAATAATAATAAGAATTTAATCAGAAAAATAAAATAAACAGATATGTTTATTAAATTAATTAATTAATTTTTTAATTAAGAAATTATTTATCTGATTGTATTTTTCCTACTATATATGTCTTTTAGATCGACTAAGTTCCTCTACTGCTTCTCTAAATCAAAATCTGGGACAGACTTGAATTTATTCTGCAGTCACTGTAAATAATAATAAATTGTGCACACCAAACTGTATACATGCATTTCATATGCATACCATATACTCATTATATTATTTAAAATAATCATAAATAATTTTCTATTTCTATTGTTATATTGATATTCTTCATCTTTCAAATATAATATTCTAGTTCTATAATCCTAGTATTTGATATATAATATTTCGGTTCCATAAATTTATATAATTTTCACTCTTGATTACATTCATATGTTGCATTTATTATATTGAATATATTTAGTGAATAATTGTGATGTGAAATAATATGCTTTTGTATCTGGGTGGAAATTGGGATGACGTGTTTCATTATAAGTCAGTGGGCCAGGTATGGGGATTGGCTCCCCGAAATATGTATATTATTATAATAAAAATTGGCCAGCGGCAAATAGGTGAATTTGTGACTTTACTGACCAATTTTCACATATTGTGAATTTTTGAATATGATTTGTTTGAAGATGCTGATGTTGTGACATGTGCTTGTAAAAGAATGTCTATTTTATATATTGTGAAAGCATACTGCCTGAATGTGTGAGTTTGTATTATTTATTATTATTCACTGAGTTTAGTGAAATTCACCCCCCTTCCATAAACATTTTTTAGAAAATAAAAGTATTATTGGTTTATAAGACTCTACTTTCTTCTCCGCAGAGATTCGAACATGTTAATATGAATTATCTGTTAAATATTTGTGATTTTTCACACATTTTATTCTGCAGTTAGGATGTTTAATTAATATTTGGTTATGTAAAAGAAATTATCATGTGATTATAAATAAATTGTGGAGCGTTTTTTTTTTTTTTTTTGAATATTTGGAGATTATATTATAGGAATAGTTTGATCATATTATGACAAATAAATGTTTATATGAGAATGTATTTTTATTAAATGGATATGAGCTATGAACAGTATTTAATATTAAGGCTGGATTAGAAATGTTAACTTTGATTAATTTATGAATAATGTCATAATATGAGCTTACTATTCCCTTAGTCAAATAATAATAGTAATTGATTTTAATAGTTTAGGCTTACTACGGTCTCGAGTGCCTTAAGCTTATCTAGGTTCTAGTGTCGGTCCAGCCCACAGTTTTAGGTCGTGACATAATTAGTCTTATCAATTGATAATCAACTAGGGGAAGGGGGGCGGACATTGGGTAATTAATTAGCCCCATCAATTAATATTTTTATTTCAATTATGAATTTTAATTAGTATAAAAATAAAATTTACCTATAAAATATTTATAATATCAATTAATTATTTCATGATAATATATCAATTTAGTTTCATTTATCTTTACATTGATAAATCTAACTACTACCAGCAATAGTTTTAACTCGAATTTCATCAAATCTTATAAATTATTTATTAAATTAAAGAAAATATTCTAAGAACTATAATTTTCATTTTAGTTTCACATTTGATCAACTATTTGGTCAAATCCAACCTAACAGTAACTCTAAGATTTCTAGCTATGGCTTAACTTAAACCATTTCATAAAACTTAAAATTAGTTAAATAAAATAATGAATTAATAAGTGAATTATAGATATACAAATATTAAAATGCAAATGAGAACAACAAGTTACATATGACGAAAAATATATATGTATAAACGTAAAAATTATTAAGACAATCAATTATTAAGTCAAATGAATTTACTACCGAAAAAATTAAAAAAAATTATAATGAATTGTAAAATTAAACTTAGATTTTAAAAATAATATTATCATATAATATAAAAAAATTAAATAATTTATGAGCAAAAATAACGAGTACAAACGTGTTGCACGTTAAAAAAATTAGTATTATTAAATATAAGAATATATTTTCGTGATTATTAAAAATCAAATAATGTAAAATAAATTAAATGATATTTGGAGACCGAAAATAAATTAATCAAAAAGAATTTTTTGATAAGTAAAAACTATTCTAATATTAATGTTATATTATGTGAATTACATTGATGGTGAATTATATTATTAATATATGATATGTTGAGTTGATAAAAGTGTTAAATTGAGGTTTAAATAGAATGTTATGATTTATTATAGGTTTATTATAAGTTAAATACTGACGAGGACAATGTGGCTTTCGCACAACATCTCATGACTTTCTCAAGAGTTTTTCGAGTAAACCGAATCAACAGGTTCGGTTTATTTTAATTCATATAATTTATTTTATCCAATCCTATTTAATCTTCAAAAAAATGTTTCCTTACCTTGATAAGGTTTTAAAGATTGTTTGAAGTCGCCACCCTATTTTATTAAATTAGAAAAAATTGCTTGAATTAATTAATTTTTTGGAATTAATTAATCCGGATTTAACCAAAATAAATTTGGGAGTTGAGTATGGATATAGGGAGGTGTTAGGCACCCATTCCGTCTTATCTAAAACCGACTTCTTAATTGTTCGAATATTTATCCTTTATTAATTTTGGTATTAATTTAATTTACGATGTAAAATATTTTATGCAATTTTTAAAATGATGTCATCCATACAAATTATTATTATCGGAAGCGTTTCTAGGCATCTTAAGCTTAAGGCGCGCCTTAAGCATTCTGCAATCTAGAAACACAGCAAATTTACTGCAAAATCGAGTTTTTTTATACATTTCTCTTGTAAAAACTCGATTTTTAAAAAGTTTCAAAAAGAAAAATAAACTGGAAATCACAAAAGAACAAGGTATAGACTGTTCTGTGAAAATAGGAAAACAAAGCATGAACTATGACCCAAATTCGAGCTTTTTTCAATGGAAAGAACTGGGATGAAAGGGTTCAAACCAGAGTTCTTGGCACCTAATTTGCTGCTCTGCTCATCAAGAGAAAGATAATGTTTTAAGCATCTCACTATTTGTATAAATCACTACATGATGGAATATGATTTCTGGAAAAGAGAACGCGCAAAAAAAAAAAAAAACAAAAAAAAAAAAAGAAACAAAAAGAAAAGAGAAGAAAAAAAAAAGTTAAGCACATGACTAAGATCAAGTTTCAAACTCTCTGTTCCTTAAAATTTTATCAACTTGATCAAAAGATAAGTGCAAAATTCCAAAAGAACGCAAACATTTTGTTCGATTTTTATCATTTGATGCAACCACTTGCAAATGTTTTGCCTCTGCCTTACACATTGTTAACAGCTTAAGAGCCTCCTTAATACAAGGGAAAAATGCTTCAGGGCGAGCACAATATGGTTGAAAGACTAGGAACAGTTTCTGCATATCAGCTTCAAACTGATTAATTCCCCAACTAGAAAATTGAATATCACTTGTTGATATGCTACTCACAATGAATTGATCAAGCCCGTCGGCTACACTTCTCCACAAATCTGAGAAGTCTTTTTTATTAAGATTCAACTTAAGAAGGTTTAACTGAGTTTTGATAGCATCCAGAGCTTCCACAATATCAACTGATACAGATAATTCCATGTTAGCAGGAATGCTGTTTGAAGTAAAATTTTCTTGCTGTTGCTTGAAATATCCTTTGTTCTGCAGATATTCCCAGGAAAGTTCTTCAAATTGATGAAGGAGAAGAGTAATTATGTCCATAAGCCAATTAGTGTCAAGCTCTAACAGACTCTTAACTTCTTCGCCAAAGAAGCTATTATTGTCAACCCCATCATCCTTTCCATTAATTTCTAAATCCCTCTCAGCAATTCTTAATTCCAAGAAGTTAACATCATCGCTCCACTCTTGCAGCTTAGATTCAATGTATCTAGCAGCATTGATTGATCCACACACTTTGATTAAGGCATCATTTGGATTATCCAGAAGGAACTCAGCATTCTTGCATCGCAATGCCAATACATTAAGAAAATGCCAGAGGAATCTCCCAGCAGTTGATCTGATAAATCTAATCCGTGGTAAAACAGCAGGCAGAGTTCCACAGCGATCAATCATTTCCCAGGTGATTTTAAGGGCAGATTCTGTCACTAATGGAGCTTTATAATCTTCTCTAGTGGCAAGTAAAAATTGCTCAGTTCCTGCACCAATTTGAAAGTCAGTTCTAGAGTTCTTGTCAATTGACCAAGCTCGTTCATCTTTCAGTTCAAGTTTAAGTCTCTTCCAAGCATCCTTGAGCTCTATTTTAGTCCAAATCTTGAGCCAATCTGGTCTATCACAAAATATCGTTAATATGGATAGACCTCTAGAGTCGTAGGTTTTAGATTCCTCGAAGAAATGAATTTCTGAACTTACAAGTGAATGCATCCGTTTATCAAAAGCAACAGCATGATCTATCAAATGAAGCCACGAAGATGTAACTTCCGATTTCATGTGTTTCTCCTTGTACCTTTCAGAGAGAACAGAAACAACACATTTTGCCAAAAACCCAGAAAGCATCTGGACCATTGCAGAAACCCAAGCTTCTCTAGCACTATAACTCATCAATCTTGCTCTGTCAATCAAAGGTTGCAAAACATCATCCACGCCCATAATAAAATCTCTTGTAATCTTATACACAAGTGCAAACATGAATTCAGGCTGTTCAGCCCATTTTGAGAAGTGGTGTTCCATTCTGGATGCAATGGGAGAAACTAGTTCATCAATCGCCCAAAGCTTCATGAAGCGCTCCTTTTGTCCAAAAATGTTATGCTGTCGATCTTCCCTCCGTGTCTGCATATGCTGCAAAGCGCAGAGACCTAGAAAACTCTGTGAATAATACTTTCTTTTTTCTCCTTCCATCAAAGCAAGTGGATTAGGAAAGCTGGCACTTTCTCCACTATCAACTTTCGATGTCAAAAGTTTAGGTGGCCAGCCCAAAGAACCAAGAAGAGCTCGGTGATCAGCAAGAACTTGAGGCCGAACAATGGCTAAGATTTTGTCTACCCTGACGTCAACAGATTCCAAAAGATGAGACCAATGAGGATGAAATTTCACAACATCAACCAATACATTTTCAATGTTGTTCATCCCTTTTATGGCTCTAAGTAATCTCTCTTGCTTTGTCTCAAAGTCCTGCATTATAAATAAAGAACATTCATATTCTGTGAGCCATGCATTAGTTGAAAAACCTAACTGTCATGCTGTTGGGAAAAAGGAGAAACAAAATCTTTACCGTTGATATCAGTGAAGCAAAAAGCTTTGTCGAAAACATATTCCTGGAGTAGCGATCTCCAACAGAGTAAACTGCATCCTCAAGATCTCCGACCAAAGCTTCCAACTGTAAGGCAGTATCTGAAATAATTAACGTGTAAAATTAGTTGGCAGCCTGCTAGGCTGAGTAACAGTTAATCCTGACACAAAATCCAATGTCAACACTTATGAAAGTTTGTCATCTATAGGACACCCATTATATATCAAAATATCATTAAGGATAAGAGGATCCATAAAGCAAAGTGCTTACTTTGCAGGAGTTGAGGGAGGGGGTCCCTAGGATATGGCCTCCTCATGCTTTCTTTTTTGAAGCCAAGACAACTCAATTCCATAGCTCAAACCCCAGTCACAAAGAAGAGGAGCAACCCAGCAACTTCCCCACCATCATCCATTAAGGAATAACTTACAAATAAACAGAGACACGGACAGACATTTATTTAATAACAAAATCTATTTGCGATAAAATACAACAACTAAGTCTTTTAGTCCCAAGCATATCTCATCTTAAAAGACTATATTTACTTAAGGATCTGTTAAAGAACACCCATGGAATATCAATGGTACTGAAAAGCCAAATTGTATATCAAGATCCTTGTCAAACTTTAGGACGAATTCTGGAATACCATTTACGTTTCTCTTCAATTTCATCTAACATTTCTAAGAAACTATAAAGTGAGGCCAAAACTATTGGTACAACTTAGCTATGACCTTTTAACTTATACTCTAAACTACCCACAATGTAAAAAAGTAAAATACTCAATGTGCACAGTACAATACTATCTTCACCCAAAATTTATCCAATAAATGGAAATGAGACTCCATCAAAAGGCTAGCAAAGTCTTTTCTTTGGTAAATGATTGAAGGAAAAATAGAAAATTTTGAAACTTACCTACATATTCTCGAATATTTTCAATTCGTTTGAGGCATTTGGCAAGTTGAGGTAGCTCTTGACACAGAATTTTCTGAATTTTCGTCGAACAAATCCCATCTAACAAAAACGAAAGTAAAATAGTTTATTTGTTTGTGAATTTAAAAGGCTAGAATAATTCCAAACACCAAAAGATTAAAAAGACTAACATTGGGAGGTTTGAAGACTGAGATTCTCCAACTTGAAATTAAGATTGGCAAGGGATGATTTGGCTCCAAACGAGCGAGATATCCATGAAACGGTACGCTTCATCAGATTTCTCTGCAGATTCAGGATATTGACTTCCATATCGGCGAAATTATCTGTCAAATCAGTTAAGAGAAGTGGAGCTTTGGAGCGAAGATCTTCATGGGTCCTCAAATGTTGGTTCAGAAACTCTATTTGGCCCGATGAGAGCTCACTTTGGCTGGGCAGAACTAGAAACTGCGGCGGCCGTGCCGGCGGTGGAGGCTCCATTGTTGCCAAAAATCATTGAACTGCCATTCGATAATTTTTAACTAAACTCTTCGACCCTGAAGCGCTTGAACTGTAGTACGGTCCAGTCCAAGAACCGTTACTATATGGATGACCAGTCATAGCATTTTTTAGAAAAATAATTTTTTTAATTAAATTGTAATTTATTAGTCACTCGTGACAGAAAAACCTCTCTGATTAAATTAAATGTCTGAAAAATAGGACACCAATAAAAAAAAAACTATCCTCAAAATCAATGAACATGAGAACATAAATTAAAATTTATGCACATATCAGTGAGAATTAATATTTATATAAAGACAATTTTAAAAAGTACAGTGTAATAATATAAATCTGTGACTATTTTACACTGTCTTTTTCATATTTAGTCATATTTGTACTTCATACAAAAATTAGTGCAGAAAACTGAATAAAACGAGTCAAAATATATAAAACAAGTCACAGATATATAAAAAATAAGTTAAAATTTTCTATATAAAACAAGTCAAAATGAAATTTTTCTCTAAAAGAAGAGAACTTTAATAGTATTATTTTTAACACATCTATCTTTTATCTATCTAAATATATAAAAATCCAAATAAATTTATTTTGGTAGAATGATATGGTGCAGTTTTGTTATTTTTCAAACTTTTAACATTTTTATTTAATAATCTAATTTCAAGAGTACTAAACTCAAAGTATAGCAACTGTAATGCCTAAATTTTAGGCTTTAATAGGAAAAAAAAAAAAGATAAAAAGATGAGAGTGTCAAAACAAAATTGTAAAACACTAAAGTTAAAGTTAGGGCTTTAATAGGCTTTAATATTTAACGTTTCATGAAATATTTTTTAATCTCTAAAAGTTATTATAAATATCATTTTACCCAACCATATAATCTAAAATTTATATTTATTTATCTGTACTATATTTTATATATATAAATGTGGGAATAAAGAAAGAATAATATAATTTTTTATATCGCCCTCAATAAAATTTAAAATATCGTAAAATAGCCTTAGGCATAGCCAATTTGAAAATTATATTTTGTATCAATGAATATTTGGATGAATAGTTCAATACTCTTCTTCCTTCGATGAGGTCAAGGGTTCGAGGAAGATAAAGTTGAGAGTTTGATTCTAGCTATGAATACTTTATCCCTTCTTGAATCGACTTGGTGCAATAGAATTTAGATTTAGTCTACAGGGCTCAAGATACCTTAAGTCAAGACGGAAAAAAAAATTATTATTTGATTGAATATAATTTTTAAAAATTATTTTTTAAGTAAATAAATATATATAATAAAAAAGAAAAATTGTACTCTCTGTTTTTTTAGTTGTAGGCAAAATTATGAGTTTATTTGGAGAAAATATAACATTTCTTTTATGCTTCTTTTTTTTTTCTTAATTAACTTATTTATTTATTTTAAATTTGCAACTTAGAATAATAGAGAAATAAAATATTTGAATAAACTCCAGTGTTCTGAGAACCAGATCGGTTAATGAATCGGTGAAGGTAGGAGTTGACCGAACTGGAGGGTTTGACCGGATTCAATACGGTTGACCAAATTTTTATATATAATATTTTTAAATATATTTATTAAATAAAATTGAAAATATAGGTTAGAAAAAAAAATTTGAACTCAAATAAAAAAATTTTCAAATTTGAATTTAAAAAAAATAAAAAAAATAATTTAAAAAAATAAAATATGAATAAATTTAAAATAAAAAAATTGATTACCATAAAATATATTATTATTTTTCATTTAATTAATATATTAGAATTTGGGTTTATAAATAAAAATACCCAGAGATTAAAAAATTAATGGGCCTAATTTTTTGGAGGCCCAAATTAAAAAAACCCATTATTTCTGAAAATTACCCAAAATTGAATCAAACCAGTTTTTAGCGGTCTGATTTGCCAGTTTTTAGCCGGTTTTGACCGGTTCCCTCCCGTTTTTCACTGTCTGATTTTTCAACGCAATTCAGACTAAACTACAGCCCCATTTTTTATCGAGCCGGCCGGTTCAGTCTGATTTTCAGAACTATGATAAACTCTTATCAATATTGAATTTATAATTTTTATTTATTGACCTGACTTTTTTTCCATCAAAATCAATTTTAATTAAATTATAACATTTCTAGAGTTATTTTTGAAATTCAAATTGGTAAGTTTTTTAACAGAATTTATTTCTAACTATATGTTGAATTCTTAAAAGAGTTTTATTCTTAATAATTATTATTTTTTTATTGAATCAATTTATAATAACTATCACTTTAATTTATCAAAAGATTTATATGTCTCTTGCAATAAATAGATGACTTCTTAATTAAATATTTTTAATTTTTTTAATATTTTTCATTTATATTCTAAATATGTTTGACTTGAAAGAAAATAGTGTTTATAAAATTGAAAAAAAATTAGAATTATATATTTCTATTTTAAGTCATTTTTTGAGTTTTAAGACTATTTGTGTATGTTCATATATTCCTTTATTTAATATACTGAGTAAGTAATAGTCAAAATAATTACTATTATTAATTTAAATTATTTTCTCATTTATTTTCTTTTACCTATCAATAAAAAAATTTATTATTATTTTTCATTATAACTGTATATAGATATTGATTTGGTATTCAAGACAAATGTTGGAAATTGAGTGAATAACTTGATTTTCTTTTTGAACATCTATAAGGATTTTAAAAATTTGTATTTATAAATTAAGGACTGAAAGATTAGATATAAGAATTAAATTAAATTTTATTTTGAGACCACTTTATTATATGAAAATAGAATCAAGTACATAAGAAATAACTTTGCAAGTAGCTTACACAGTAAAGTCTAATACAAATTAATCAATTATATTTATTTCAATTTAAATAAAAATTGATATTTTAATATTATATAGATAAAAAATAAAAAATAATAAAAAAATAAAAAATATAACGAGCATTATTAACGTACAACACACGTCATAAATAAGATTAGTATATATAAAAGTTCAAATAGCGGAGGATATTGGATCTCTACCCTATAAACTTTTAATTTTCTTTATTAATTAAAAATATCATTAAGGGTAATTTAATTCTATTCTAATTAGTAAGCTTTTAATCTTATTAGTTAATTATAAATTATTCATTTTAAAGAGAATCATTAAGAAATATTAAATATCAACTAAAATCAATTAAAAATATTAATATTACTATTAATATAACTGTAAATTGTTATATAAATTAAATAGTGTTACGATAATTATATGAATAAATATTTAGTTCAACACAATAGTATTATGATAAATTGTAATTTATTATTATTGCTATAAAATAAGATTTATTTTAAGTATTAAATATATAAAAAATAAATAAAAATTTATCTGTAATATGTATAAAATATGAATAGAGAATATTGAGTTTTTAAAATATCTCTATAGATTTTCAATTTTAATAATTGATTAAAAATATTATTAATAATAATTTAGTCCTATTTTAATTAGGAAATTGTTAATTTTATTGATATCTCATTGATTGATAATTAATTAAAAATATTATAAAAATAATTTAATTAGAAAAATTTTAATTTTATTTATTGATTAAAATTATATAATAATTTTTTTAAAATTGATTATATTAGTTTCGTTAATCGAACTATTCTTATTAATTAACAATTCTTGTTTCATTGTTGCAAAGAGTTGACAAAGGGTTCTACAAATGGGTTACCAACAGAATATTTTTGCCTTTCTAAGGTTAACCTAAACTTACTTTTTTATTAATTAATAAACTCTTTTACATTTTTCTTCCATTGTAAAAGTTGATAAATGTTTCTACAAACAGGATAGCAACCTAAGTTTTATCCGTTGCTAAAGTTATGTCTAAAATTGATAATCTATTTTGTAAAAATGTAAAACTCATTGCATATCTTTTTTGCGTTGCATCTTTTGATATGCCTGCTTTTTTTTTTCTCTTATCCTTCTCCCTTTTATTTTACATTTTATTAATAAAAATTTAAATTTTATTTGGAGTGTAAGAATAATATTTATCTAGATAATGTTTTTTTTAATTTCAATTATTTTGATGGAAATGAGATAGTTATGAAAATTTCAATATTCAAATTATAATATAATTCAAAATTTATTTTTATATGTCCAAGAATTTTAAATTTTATTTGTATTTTATTGGTTGATTGACAATATCATTAATGATAATTAAGTCTCATCCTAATTAGAAAACTTTAAATTTTATTGGTCAATTAAAATTAAAATAATTTTTAATTAAATTGATTAATACTATTCAATCAAACATATTAAACTAAAAAATATAAATTTTCAAAAAAAAATCTAGGAAATATAAAAATAGAAAATTTTTTTATTTTAACCCTAAAATAAAAATCAATTATCAAATAAAGTTAATAATCCAATTAAGAAACACGGAGTGTATGTCAAAAATTTTCAACTCAATTCATAGAATATTATATAAACTTATTTTATATTAATTTAAGTTATTAAAAAATTTAAAAATAATTTAAATAAAACTATTAATAAAATAATAAAATATTAAATGATGAATCGATATTTATGATCAACTTAGCTATCTAAGTTAACTCTTATAATATACAATTCTAAAATAATAAAAAAAAATTAAATAAGAAATTAAAAAATCGATACTTATTATTAAAATTTATTATTATACTTTCAATAGTTGAACATAAGATATACAATTAAATATCTTAATTATAAATAATTTATGAATTGTAATATAACTCTCTTATGAAAATACCAATTTATTATAGATTACCAATATAAATGTTTAATAGTTATAGAAAAAATCACCATAACAATTTTATTTTTCTTTTGTTAGAGGATTTATTATTATTTTATATTAAAAATTTTTCTTCTTATCATTTTACTATTTGATTTTAAAGATATTACATTTTACTATTTGATTTTAAAGATATTATTTTGCTTGAGTTATGATTATTTTTACTTTTCATATTTTTTAATCATAAAGTTTTATATTTCCATTTCATTTTGATTTTTTTTATGTATTCTTTCATTTTATCTACGTATACATTATAATATTTACAGTAAAATATTGAATAGAAACACCTTATTAATATATTTATTTTTCATTTAACAATTTATTATCCTTTATATTATAAAAAATCAATCAACTGTATTTAGAAAAAAAAATAAAAAATGGGTAAGTATAATGAATTTTAATGTGCAAAACACGTTCTCAATATTAGTTAATAAATATAGCGTTAAAAGCTCTCTGAAACGTTGATCCGAACAAACTCATAATGTTATATGATTTATTTATGTTGCAACAGTTTTTTGTAATCATTTTGTTTTAATTTAGTATTGATGGAAATTAATTGACGAATAAATGTGAAAATATAAATGTCAAAATATAATAATTAATAATATAGTAAAAAATAATAAGCATTTGACTAAATAAATAATTAACATAAGAAAAATTTCTCCCGTAAAAATTTAGCCATTATAAAATGATAAATTTTATTTAACTATGTAAATAAATAAAATTAAATAGAATACTTTATTTTATAACATCATTTATCATTTATTTTTTAAAAATAGTTTATATCACAACTAAATTACAAAACTTTTTAACTATATTTACTATATTAAATTTAACTATTTTAATAGTAAATATTAAAATATCAGAGTCTGATTTCAATACAGGAACTGTGGATTATGGACCCATCACGCTTCCGCTGCGCTAGTCTGATTCCTTTGGTTAAATTTATAATCTTTTTGTTTTGTTTTGTTGATTTTCTAATGTGAAAAGTAAGAGGTCTCGAGTCTTTTCGATTACAGATCAAGGCGAAGACTACCCTATATTATATATTCCACAATATATTTCGGTTTATAAAAACCATATCGAAAATTTATTTTTATTACATCTATCACTTGCTTCTTTATTTTTATTGTCCATACTAAATTATAAACTAGCATTATACTCATGCTATACATGGTTTTAATAAATAATTTTTTATTAATTTTAAATTTTCTCAATTATAATATTATAAATGATTTTTATTATTATAATATATTGTGTAATTTTATTTTAATTTGTTGCTCTATTTGTCTAAAATATGTATTTTTATCCTTTTTTTTCTCTTTCTTATTAAAATATATTTAAAATAAATATTAGATGCATTTTTAGCATAAAACTCTAATTATGATAAATTTCTTCCAACTATATTTATTTTAAAGGTATATTTAAATTTTTTTATATATTATTCAAATCACAATTAAATTCGACTAATCCTTTTTAAAAAAGTAAATAAATTCGATTATTCTAAACTATATTACAAATGTTTCAACTTTGAAACTATCTAGTAATTTAAAATTTTAAAATAAAATAAAATATATTATAAATTTCTTATTGTAATAAACATATTTTAGCTGTAGTTGTTTAAAAATAGAATTTAAAATATTTATATATATATATTATATCATTCATAACATTTATTATTACTAAGTGATTTATTGTTTCAAAATTTTCATAATTATAGAATTTATTTGTAATAGATGAATCATAATTATAGAATTCATTTGTAAATAAATTTCAAGTGAAATTCATTTGCAAATGAATTTATTATGTTTGATATGCTACAATTTAAAATAAAAAATTCAATTGGATTTCTCAAAATTATGTTTGGAACAATTCTTAAATGAAAATTCATTTATCTTTATTTTCTAAAATAACATTGACATAATAATTTAATAAAAAAACTAATATAAATAAATCACTAATTAATTAAATTTTAAAATTTCAAATTTTAAGTTCTTGTAAATATTTAAATTTTATTTTTATTAATAGATTAAAATATATTCAAAATTAAAAATTTATTTGGATTCAATATACAATCATAGTTATATACAATTGCAACATCATATTTTTTAAAAAAATGCTAGAAAAAATAAATAAGGGCATTTAAGTCAATAATATTTGAGGTGAGATAACAATTTAATCAATATAAATATTAGTGGGTTATTATGTGAAATTCATTTGTAAATTTCAATAATTTTATTAAAATTTGAAGTAACCTAACCTAGTTTCATAGAATTCAATTCATAGAATTGAATTCATATTCTTTTTCTTTTCAAACAGAAAATTTTAGATTTTCAAATGAATTTCGCAAAATTTTATGAAATTCATTTGTTCCAAATGAACTCTTAAATTAATTTTAAATAACTTAAATTGAAATCAAAATATTTAGTCATTTATTTAATCAAATTTTTATTATTAATAATTTCAAATGATGATAAATATATTGATAATAAATAATCGTTTATTATATACTGACTGTGATAATTACTTATGTAAATTAATTATAACTAATAGAAAATTAAAAAATATAATTTATTTAGTTCTAAGGTTATATATTTGTGCTATGAATAAATAATTTAATAAATATTAATTTTTAATATTTAATTTAAATTTAAAGTTTTTATCTCAATTTTTATTAAATTGATTTGTAGATAAAAAAACTTTAGAATTTACAATGTTTAAATTTAATTTAATAAATATAGTTAAAAATTTTATAAATTGTAATTATGATAATAAAGCGTTTTTGAAAAATATATACTAATAATAATAATAACAATACAAAATAAAATATCTTATTTAATTTTTTTAATTTCTATAATAAAATAAATTTATGATTTTGAAATGACTTTTTTGGACTCAAGCTTCACAACTTAAAATTGAAAATTGAATTTTGGGTTGTTGTTGGCTTTTGGTGTCCATCTTTTTCTAAAGATTTAGAGCCGTACCATTGCATTGGTTGTTGAATGTTGTATGGTCGAAGCAAACCAATTTTGATAATTTTCTAATTACCTATGAACCGATTTTGAAACAATATTTGCTGCAACAAATTCAGTTTGTACATAGTGAATACAATTAATGTCAGCTATAGACTTACTCAATGAGGTACGATCACATTAGCATTTTGCTTTTTTTTTTTTTTCTTTTCAGTATTTTATTTTTTCTTTATATACATCAATAACTCCTAATTAATAAGAAATAAATTTTCAAAAAAGTAAAATGCTAATGTGACCATATTTCATTGGTTGAGTGTACAGTTGACGTGATAGACGTATTTAAGAATTTCTCTATAAATAAGATATATTCTTAAAAGACAGAATACATAAATTTACCAATAAATTTTTTTATTTTAACTTTGTGACATCCTCAATTTTTTATTTTGACCTATTAAATACTTCAATTTATAAAACTAAATCTATTAAGCATTTTAATTTTTTAAATTATTTCATTGAACACTTTAACTTGTAAAATTAGATCAATTAAGCACTTACTAAAAATTTAAAATTTTTAAAAATTATTCTTCCAAAAATGATGTTAATGTATATCAAGTCGATACTTTTATTTCGAGATATATTTTTTAACTTTTTTTCTCTTATTCTCCGATCCTTAATTATATGTAAAAAGTGGGTAAGTACCATTAAAAAAAATGTGTGTTGACTCATGCTAATATGCTAATTTTTGGATAAAAGTACCTGAGAGCGAGAATAAAAATTAAAAAATTATACTTATTTATCAAAAGTACAAAGGAGTTAAATATCAAATTGGATATAATATAGAGATCCAAAAAAAAAAATAAGGCAACAATCTTCTTCCTTCCACGGACTTGTGCCTTGCTTTCAAGCAACGAGATGTTTGGATTGCCAATTCATTTACATGGGGGAAAAGATTTTGTTTCTTGGTTACAAAATATAATGCAAGCTGCCGATGAGGAAAAAGTTGCAGAAATTTGTTTTCTGCTTTGGTTTTATGGTATCAGATGAGTATTCATTTGTGTGAAAAGTTTCAATTCTGCCACATTATGTTATTTACTCCAAGTGCCTGAACATTTTACAAGATTGGAGGGCAGGAGGAGCTACCGTAAATAACATAGCAAGAAATAATAAGCATTTGACTAAATAAATAGTTAGCATAACAAAAATTTCTACACTAGAAAAATAGCCATTACAAAATGATAAATTTTATTTAACTATGTAACTAAATAAAATTAAATAGAATATTTTATTTTACCTTATTATTTCAAAATGGATTCCAAAATTATCAGAACCTAATTCAAATCCAAAAATCTGTGGGTTATAGCCCGTCAGACTTCCGCTGCGCTACTCTGATTTATTAATAAATATTTACACATGTACTTATTTGAACTTAAATCTTACATGACAAAATCATATCAAAATATAGTCCAGTAGCGAGTACATATAAAATCTATCAATAGATTCAAATTCAAATCTCTTTTTCAAATTTTCACATAAGACTGTAATCTTCAAATTAAGGGGAAAAAGTCAAAGTTACAATTTATGCACTTAGTTGGTTTGCATTTATTAGTTTGCTCAAATATTTCAAAAAAAAAAAATAATAATAGTATAGTCTACTTGAAAACTTGTATAATCAAAATTCATGTATTTATCATCACCTAATATGTTAAAAAAATTATAAAATATAGATGAGTATATTATTGAAAATGATATATATTATACTAAATATTTTTTTTTGAAAGATCTAAATAAATTTTTTTATTGTCAAGTGAATTCGTATAATTCATATTTTAAAAATATACAATATTAATACCATATAACATATCAAGCATTTTTAAAATGAAAATTTTCACATTCCAAAATAAAGAGAAGGTAATATATATCTCCTTAAATTATGTCTAAATTAACACTTAAATTTCTTTTATTTTTCAGAACTAACTATGATATTAATAACTTTTTCTTTTACTTATCATCGGGTCCTTGAATCTAAAAGTGAGTAAATTCCATTCAAAATGTACGTCTAACTCGCATTGAATTGCTAACTTTTGGATAAAAACATCCGATAGTGAGTAAAAATAAAATTTATGAATATTATAATTATTTTTCAAAAATACATGGACTTAAAGTATTAATTTCGATATAATAGGGATTCAGTAAGAAAAAACAACACGAAAATTTTATTTAAAACTAAAACTACCGTTCATCAAATCTCGGAGGAAGTAATGATTCGTGTGTCTACAGTTAAAATAACACGAAAATCTTATTTAAAACAACTCGAAAAATTTATTGTCGAATAGAGTCTTATCCTCACACTTGAGGTGTGTCTACGATTGGAGAGTCTTATCCTCACACTTGATGTGTGTCATATGGTAAACAAATTGTTATAAGCCTATATTTTTCAACATCATTACAAGAAGTATATATCTATTTATTAGTTTGCTCCAATATTTCAAAATGAAAAATATAATAGAATAAGCTACTTGAAAACTTTTATAATCAAAACTCATGTATTTATCATCACCTAATATCTTTATATTTATTATATATAAAAGTAGAAATGAGGGGAATAATACCTTTAATAAAATTTAAAATATTTTAAAATAATCTCATTGATAACCAATTAAATTTTATTTTAAATATTATGCTTAATAGATAATTAATGTTAATTATAGATTAATAAATATATTTTAATATTATATAAGAAGGATATACATGAAAATTAAAAATTCTTTTATTTACTATATATTTTTAATTTTATTCAATTTAGGATTTAAATTAAATGTTAGAGCTAAATAAGTATTACATACTTCATATATTTATTATATTATTTTTCTCTCTTTGACTTAGTAGATAATAAAATAAATTTATAATCTCTAATCTACATACATGTGGGAATAGAAAAGTAAATTATGGGATTTTCTAAAGTAGCCTTAATTTAATTTGAAATTTCTAATATATCATTTTAATTAATTTTTTATGCATTTTAATTTGAGAATATATATATATATATATATATATATATATATATATATATATATATATATATATATATATATATTCTCTCTATATTTAATTTTATAATATTATTGTCCAATAATTTTTATAATTAATAGCTTTGATATTCTTAATTATATATTCTCATGTTATATTGTTTGTGAGCATGTAAATAGAAAATTTTAATTCAACTATTGCAAATAGAACTTAAATTCTATTAATTTATTATATTTTGAATTTTTTAAAATATGATTAAACACTTTATTATTAGATTATATAAGTTAATTACATGAAATTAAATTCAAATTTATTAAATTAAAAATTTTTAAATATATTATTTATCTTTGATTTTTTTGAGAGGATGGTGTACATTTTTTTTGAATTATTTACATATTATTATATTTTAAAATTTTTTAAATTTAACAAAACCAATGGAAGTATGAAATTAGAGTATTTGACTAATATAAAAAAAGAGAGTTTTTCTTTTTTAGTCTAATGAAATATGTTTAAAAAAAATAGGTAATAAATATTTGAATTTACTATTATTTTTATTTTCAACTTTTCTATATTAAAAATAAAATAAAAAAATTTAAAACTCTATTTTTATTCAATATTTTATTATTTTATTTTTGAAATATATAGAATTTTATTTAATTTTGTATGATTTAATTGGATATTTCTTGAATAGATATAAAAATAATTAAATTTTTAAAATTTTAATATTTTTTCAAATATTTATATATATAACTTTCTAATTTTTCAATTTAATCTCGTTTATATCTTATTTAAACTTAATAGGGTACATCCTATTATCAATATTATTGTTTACAATTTTACATATTGATTTCTATACGGAGTTAAGAACTTTAAGCAATTTAGTTTTGGATTCTGTGCAAAGACATAATTCAAAATATTACAAGATATTGATAAAATTTTAACTTAACTTCATTGGATAAAAATAATTAATATAGAGATCAAAGTCATATTTTATATTCAGAGTAAGCCTTGATTTATTAAATTAATATTATTGCATCGTCAAATTATATAATATTTTACAGTATAATAAATATAAATTTTTATTGTTTTTATAGAATTAATTAACAACAGAATTGTATATTCTTTTCACTTAGATATTACAGTACAAAACATGTTATAAAATTTTATTGTATATATAAAGTACAACTTTTAGTTAATCATTATATTTATTTTAATCTAGATAAGAATTTATATTTTAATATTATATAAATAATAAAATTAAATGAATATATAACGAGTAAATATCATAAAATATATGTTAAAAATTTAAAGTCAATGTGCAATACATATTATAAAAAAACTAATATATATTAAAAACAATCATAAAATATAGGTGGGTACTTCTATAATCAAAATTCATATATTTATTATCACCTAATATGTTAAAAAAAAATCATAAAATATAGATGAGTATATTATTGAAAAATGATATATATTATACTAAATAATTTTTTTTGAAAGATCCAAATAAAATTTTTTATTGTCAAGTGAGTGCGTATAATTCATATTTTAAATATATACAACATTAATACCATAACATATCAAACATTTTTAAAATTTTAAATTGAAAATTTTCACATTCAAAAATAAAGAAAGGGGTAATATATATATATATATATATATATATATATATATATATATATATATATATATATATATATATAAAATAACACTAAATATATTTTTTATGTACACAAAAATATT